>KZ808492.1:10867-29293 GCA_000696205.2 Oncopeltus fasciatus | reverse complement strand
CCGCCTTCTCAAATTTAAAGTACAGACAAAAAATTCAGTATTCAGACTTTCTACTTATAACTCTTCATTTTTGGCTGAAATCACATGTGTGGGAGGGGGGGGGGCTAATAGTCTCCTTCCCACTAGCTACAGTCCACAAAAATTATTGGCTATTGCCTCATGACAGCTGTATGTAGGTATTGTTAATAGGTTATTTGTTATTAATATTATATAAAACGTTTTAAATTTTTGTTTTAGAACACTTTTACAAAAAAAATTATATTAAAAAAATTATTTAAGAATATAACTTTAATGTTAAGCTCTAACCCCTCTCTTACCTTCTGAATAGCCAAACCCTGCCTTAGCAATCTCACTTTTTCCATCTTATGTGAAACATGGGTTAGCTGTGACTTTCCAATGACTGGATTTTGGTAGAAAAGCCTACCATGGACATATCAAATGATATTTCATTGTGTTCTAAATTATTCTTTTCATTCAAGTAATTGTTATATTTTTAGAGCAAATCAAGTTAAATTTAGAATGTATAGAAAAATGATCATTTTATTGTTATTGATAACATTTACAGGGACGGAGATAAGGGACCAAACTGGTTTTATATTGTGCGTGTAACTTCAAAACCACCTTGTGCTGTAATCCATATTGCTTTCCTTGGAGGTACTCCCGGAATATTGAGACATCAGGTAATATTTATATATACTCTTATATTTTAGCCAGATGATTAATATTTTCAATTTTATTAATTTGAATAGATTCTAATAAGAATAACATTTTCAGTAGTAGGTTTTAAATTTTCAATTAATATATCCAGATAAATATATATTTAAATATATCCATCATCATTGGCTCTCTTTTGTGTCCGTTCAAATGGTGAGAAGCTTATGAGAAAGCCTAATGGCTTTCCTTTGTTCAGCAACCTTATTCTCTGCCTTGAAGGCATCTAACTTTTAAGTTCAAGTAATAGATTCCTGCTAAGATAATATATGATTTCTCTGTTGCATTCCTTTCCTGCCATTCACTACTCTTGACAAAAATAAATCACGAGAGTATCTGACTCTGACTGTGCTACAGTACTTATTTCAATATTCATTCTCTATTGTGCGAAAACTTCATTTCACCATTACATATGTTTGTAATATTTTATTTTCTGATGGATCTCCTATAAAATCTACAAAAACTCATGAATAATCTCATTCCACAAACCTTAACATCCTAAACTCTCCTAGTGGACCCAATTACACTTGCTTGCACACATCTTAGCTTTTTCTGTTTTGATTTTATTCTAGAATTCCTTATGTTTAATCTCCTCGTTGAATTTTGATGAGCCTATTCATGTCATTTTTTCATAAGTCACTGTACCTCCCTGGCTTATTTAGGTATCAAAAAATATGATCAGTACTGTAACATTGCTAAAATAATGTGTACAGACTAAGATGGAGGATAGAAGTACTTTAAAATTTGTTTGAAATGTAACTCATCTGTTGTGAAAGGTTCAAGGTGTTAAGCCTTACACCCTTTAACAGTCCGCCGCGATGATGGCACCTGGGCAGCGTCCGATGCAGACATAGCCGAGGTCTTCGGCCGTCATCTTCAGCAAACTTTCACTCCTCACCCTGACCCAGAAAACCATTCTAAGAGCACGGAGGTAGAATAATTCCTTGATTCCCCTCTTCCTCTGTCTCCACCTCTTAAAGCCGTCACCCCCTCTGAGGTCAAATATATCCTTTCCCGCTTGCCTAAACGCAAGTCTCCCGGGCACGACCTTATTACAGCCCAAATTCTAAATCACTTTCCTAATAAAGCAGTAACTTTCCTCACCTACCTCTACAACACCATCCTCCGAACCACACACTTTCCTCTCCTGTGGAAGTTATCCACCGTAATCCTATTTCCAAAGCCTGGCAAACCCCCAAGTAATCCTTCTTCCTATCGCCCAATAAGCTTGCTTCCCCTCTTTTCAAAGGCCTTTGAGAAGATTCTTCTTAAAAGGCTGATACCAATCTTAGACGATCACCATATACTTCCAAAACACCAGTTTGGTTTCCGAACCAAACACTCCACGGTCCAACAGGTGTTTCGTGTTGTAGATTGCATTTCCTCCTCTTTCGAGAATAAGCAGTACTGCATTGGTGCCTTCCTCGATGTGTCGCAAGCATTTGACAGGGTCTGGCATAGCGGACTGTTGTTCAAATTAAAATCCATCCTCCCAAGCACCCTTTACCTTATCCTTCGCTCCTACCTAACCGATCGATTCTTCAGGGTCCGACAAGGATTAGATTACTCCGAATATTACCAAGTGGAGGCGGGAGTTCCACAAGGTAGTGTGCTCGGGCCCATCCTTTACATCCTGTATACTGCCGATATACCCTCCCATCCTAACACACTTCTTGCAACCTTTGCTGATGACCAAGCAATCCTTTCTTCCGATGTTGACGCACATACTGCCAGGAGAAATCTCCAACGACATCTTATGGACATACAGCGATGGTGCCAGCTCTGGCGCATTAAGGTTAACGAAAGCAAATGCTGTCATGTTACGTTCACACTAAGGAAGAAGCAGCCTGGCAGAATTTACTTTAACGATATTCCTATCCCTACTTCCGACTGCGTCAGATATCTAGGCTTTCATCTTGACTCCCGACTAACATGGAACACACACACAAAAATCAAAAGACAGGAACTAAATAGGAGATTTGGACAACTTTACAAGCTGCTAAACCGCAAGTCAACTTTAACTGTGACTAACAAACTAACTCTTTACAAGACACTGTTGAGACCTATTTGGACTTATGGAGTCGAACTGTGGGGAACTGCTAAACCATCCAACATCCAAAGAATACAGTCCTTCCAATCCAAAACCCTAAGAATCATAGTTGATGCACCCTATTACGTAACCAACTCCTTACTCCACAATGACCTTGAAATCCCGTTTGTAAAAGAAGTTATCACAACCCGTTTTAATAAATTCCACTCTGCCCTTTCCATGCATCCCAATCCTCTAGCCCAAACTCTATCTAGTAGTACCCATCCTAATAACCCACCACGCCGCCTGAATAGGAAATGGCCGCGTGACCTCATCATTGCCAACACTTCCCAATAAGAATTGAAAACAAACAATTGTAAATATTGTAAATAGTGCTTTAGGAGTACTGCCATTGGGCAGCTTCTCCACCAAGCGAAATACATGATAGATTAATTTTTTTTTTTTTTTTACTTATTATTTATTTATTTTTATTTTTTTTTCTTTATTATTATTATTTTATTTATTTATTTATTTATTGTTTATTTAATCATTATTATTATTATTATTATTATTTTATTACTATATGTGTATGTTGTACATTATTATTATTATTTATTGTAAACTATGAGAGCACATTGCAAGATGCACGCTGTGCAGTATGTAATTTCTAAAATAAATAAATTAATGTTCCTTTAACAGTAATTAGAGGTGGAGAAGTTCCCTCTTCCACATCCATAGTCCATGGGGACTCTCCTATATACAAGTCAGAAGAAGGCCCAACTAGCACTTATTTCTTGCAAGCTGACTAAGCCCATCCTTATTTCCATGAAATCTGCCTTGCCTCTTTTTATAAATGCCTTTGTATATATTTAGATTATTTAATTTTTCTTTCATTCCTTAGGTGCCATTTCCCCTAGTGGTAAACTAGGGGTACATAAAGTAAAATTTGCTCTGAGTATTAACCTTAACATGCTTAATCACTCCAGTAATCAAACAGTTTTTACATATCAACTACTGATGTTGTCTGAACACACATCTTATCTATACTCTTCTTAATTTGGAGTCTCATATACCAAAAAAAAAAAAAAAAAAATTCATTTTCAGTTTAACATGCTTCTTCCCCAACTTGGCCCTTTTGATTTTTCCATTTATATTCTGATTAACTAAACTTGCGTTATTAAATTATGCTTGTATTTTAAAATAAAATAATATTACTTCAACCTGTTTGTTTTTTTTTTTTCAATTAATTCCTATAGATTTTTTTTTTTTTTTGTTAGGTTGTAGAAGATATCAAAGAAGAAATCAGTAACTTAAGGATTCCTCAAAGGGCTGATTCTTTAAGAAAATATGAGTTGCCACTGGAGTCTCATCTTCGTTCTGAGGTTGAATGTTGCTTACTTATTCATAAACCTCTGGAAAAAATTTTAATTAGGTCTGTGTTTAGAATAAATACTGTTTATCTTTTTTTATCAATTTATTTAGAATTATTCATATTCTACTTTAAATTTAGCTACTACTTCATTTGGTTGTGCATCGACCCCTGTTAGATTATTCAATTTTTCTTATGGCTTATAAAATAATTAATACTCAAAGTATATTCCATTGTTATATGCAAGCATTAGCCATCTGCTAGCCAATTGCTCAATCTCAGGCTGATACCACTCCTTGGGATGGATATTAAAGAAGTCTTGGACCGCAATTTCAACTTCTGCAAAATTATCTATTTTTTCCCTTGAAGAAAGTGGACCGTGGATGAGTGCAGAATTCATAGAGCATCCATCAGGGGAAAATGTGTAATGAATAACACCTCCAACAAAAAAAGTTTTCATTTTTTTTTCTTCAAATTTTCTTGCAACAACCTGAAAACCAGTTAGACAGCGATCTTGCCATTGCTTACGGGTAGTTAGATTTCACCATTAAACCTTCTTTTCATCACAAGTGACCATCTTCTGGTAAAATCTTATATTGAAGGGTTTTTCAATAAATTTTCACGAATTTCTAACCTCTTTGCTGATTTCTGAGGAGTAGGGTCATAAGAGACCAGTCTACTGCTCTTTTTCGTATTCCCATGGGTAGTAGATGGCGACTAACAGTATAATTCGACACTCCACATCCTGGTAAGTTCACGAATACTTGTGGATGGATTTGCTCTACAGCTTTCTCAGCTGAAGAGAACCTCACCAATATTCATTAATGGTCGCCTGGATCCCTTCTTTCTTTCCAAAGTCATATCTCCACCACTAAAATTTTCAAACCAATCCAGCAGCTATGGTCATGAGAATATCTGATGGTTATTTGGATTATGTTATATGAAAGAAGACTGCCTATCAGATATGGATAACTTTAAAAAGTGTCTTTGCTAAGAAAGGTGTGGGAAACCAGTTATATATTAGAAATGGAATGTTATTAATGAAGTTCAATCCTCAAACCAAAAATTCCCTAAACTTCAAGAAGTTAATAAGGAATCTAAGATCTTCAGGGGCACAGGTAACTGATTGGGATATAGAAGCATTATTAACAATGCCAGATATCTTAGATCCTGTAATGCAGATGATGCATTATCTGTGGACTTAGTGAATATCAGTAGATAAAGGGAGGGTAAAATTCATCTTCAGGGGTGGTATCAATAGATAGACAATCCTCAATATAAACAAACATGAAAACCCTATAAAAAGTAACCCTGGGTGAAGAAACAGCTGAAGAAACACTTTTTGCCTGTTATTTCTGAAATTAAGTAGGACATAAAAGGAATCAATGCTTCAAGTTAAAGAAGAATAAGCTGGAAGGGGGTCACATTGCTCATTAATCAAGAACAACAGTGAGCATGCTAACTGATACAATTTCAGAGACTAAGAAAGTCGACAATTTATCTACGGTAAAATTTTGTATTGATAGTGGTGCTTCTCATAATTTGGTTAGTGATAAGTATATTTCTTTAATAAGCAATAAAAGAAAACTATTGTTATAAAAGTACCAGTTTTTTTTTGTAGATTTTTTTTAAAAACCTTAGTAAGTGAAGGAAGAAGCAAATCTGGGACTGGTTTTTGGGACTCAGAAGAGTATTTGGTAAATTTTGGTTTGAGATTGGCCATACATATGAATTGCTGAAGGTTTATGGTAAAGGAGTGTATAGCATCATCAAGATTGTCAGAGGTCTTCAGAGGAATTCCAAGGTCAAGAGACTCTTCTATGGGAGTTATAAACAAGGCCCAGTCGACTGGACCATTAATGAGTGAGGGAGGTAATTTTTTTGGAATAAGAGTCAAGGATAGCTTTAGGAGAACTGGGCTGTGGTNATATATATCTTACTGTAAAAGAATATTCTATCGGATTTCTATATACATAGCCATGAAAATGTTAGTAAATATGCTACTATACTAAGAAGTCAAGTGTATGAGCAACAACATTGAGTTTAGGCTCAGATTGAAGTTATATGAATGTTGTTTTGAAAGAGAGGGATGATGGGAGAAAGTATTTATATTTTTACTTCTATTATTAATTTATAACAATTATTTGAGATTTATTACAATTCATGCTGTTAAAATAATTTATCTCTAATTTTTTTTTTTTTTTTTTTTAATCAGATATGAAAGAATGCCATGTGAATTTGGAACTGTTATATTTCCCGATGGAACACAACCAGTCAGTGCTGCCAAACCTTTAAGACCAGCCAGTACATTAATTACCACATTGTCTCGGTACCTACACCATAAGAGATCAATATGGGATGCTCATACTCCTTTGGCATCACATAACAGTCTATTGCCAACTATGCTAACAACTCTTACCAGGTATAGATATTTATATTTTTTAATCATTTAAATTATATGTGTGTTTGTGTGTGTTATTAAATTCGTGATTGTCTTTTGTCTCAGTAATGCCTTTATGTTATAAAATGTTTTACTTTTTGTCTAAGCTTTAGTCTACTTAGTTATTTTTAAACTAATTAAAGTAATTAATTAACTAATTAAGTATTATATTATCTTATTATTTAGGTATCTTCATTAGGGTTCTGTCAAACTTTTTAAAAATTATTTTCACCTAATTAACTAAATTATCTGTCCTTGTTATACTTGACATATAAAAAAGTTGTTCTTATTTCTTCCCCTTTTAAAATTTTATTTCTTACTATTTGTTCTTAATAATTTTGTTTTTACATAAATAACAATGCAATTGGCTAAACGCTAAGTGCATGTGTCTACTAAGTAATTATTACAACAAATTTGTATAGCTTACTGAACCTAATGTATTCAGTAGCAAACCTAATAAATAATAAAAGGTGTATTTAATTAATTATAAAATTATCTTTAAAATACTTATGTTGACTAGCCCTTATTTAGCAAAGGGCATCTTAATACATTTACATAGTTCCCTTTATTTCTAAAAGAATGCTCTGTATTTTTTATTAGAGCAGTGAAAACTGATGGGTTGTATTGAATCCACCAATACAATCCATGGATTTGTAATCATTAAACTTAATTGTTTGAATTTAGTTCTGGCTTGCCTTCTTTATTCAGCACAATTACAGTTCTCTTAGATGGGTTGTCTGTAATCTTTAATGGGCCCCCAAGATGCCAATCTCTTTGAGATGAAAACTAATGACCTAAATATACTACGTATACAAAATTAGTATTATAGACACTAATAAAAAAAATTATATAAATTAATAGACTGCCTTAAATATAATTTAAAACTAGTTATATGTATAACTAGTGGAACATAGATAACACACATCAGCAAAAACCCTATTATTGATACTCACAATAAATAAATTAGAAGTCTGCCGTACAGTAGCTATAAGAGTTTATAACTCTTAGTGAAGAAGTATGATTCTTCACAAGTGTTTTAAAAGTGCTTGTCCTGATGTTTTTTGGTTAAATAATTCACCTAGCAAATTTTGAAAAACTAATGTGTAATTTTATTACATAGTGTCAGAATTAAACATAAAATATGTCAGAAGTTAAAAATATAATAGTTTAAAGTAGAATTAGATAAACTGATAGAAACAGGGATTATCTTCCCAGCTGAAGAAGCCACCAAATGGTGTGCACCTATAGTAGTGCGCATAAAAAAACAATGGTTATTTTTGCCTATGTGTGGATTACACTCAACTAAATAAATCAATAATCAGGGAAAGAGTCATTATGCCATCGGTTGGTGAAGTGTTAGCAAGGATTGGCTCCTCAACAGTGTTAAGCAAGTTGAACACACGCTTTCATCAGATCCCAATTAACGAGGGATCCCAAAAATTCACCACTTTCATCACTCCATTCAGAAAATATATTTATTTAAGACTACCGTATGGAGTAGCACTTGTCTCAGGACATTGCCAGATGAGAATAATAGGCAATTTTCTTGTTTTTGGGCACAATATGAAAGAGCCTGATTAAGGGCTATCAATATTTCTTAGTATATTTTATGGATTCGACCAGTGAGTCCCGGCCAATGAACAACACGTTTGTGTTGCTCCCTGTTATCAAATACTATTTATAGGTTGTAGGCAGTGTTCTGCCCTGAAAATTAATAGACAAAGAGAACTTAGTGCGCTCAACAAGTGTGTGAAGTTTGGATAAGTTACATCACCGACATCACCCACTATTCAGTGAGTAAAGACAAACGTTTTATTCAATAGCCAGCCCCAAGCGGGCAGGCAGGGCTCAGACTTGTCTGTCTTATCTGTCCCCTCCCTCACTAAGGCCACTGTCTCAGTACAGGGCCCTAGAGCTCTACGTCCCGGTTCGAGGCTCAGAGTTTTATTTATTTATTTTTCTCTCTATTAACGCCTTATGATGGGAGGTAATTACTACCATCAAGTAATATCTAGTGGAGGTAAAGGCAAGCGAAGGGATGGACCCATGACACCTCCAAAAGACAAAAGGAGACACCGGTCAGCGACCAGAACCCCCACGGAGCGTAATAATAATGCACAGACAAACCGCCCCAGCACATCACAGGGGGTAACCTCCCATCCCTCTACTAGCGCCCCCCTCCACCATCCGATTCTGCGGAGCAAAAAACCCATTCGGAAGAGTGCACATTGTCATGATTTGCCACACACAACCCTTTCCAAGCACTTTAGGACAAGGAAGGCGAAAACATGAATTCAGAACCAACCGTCCCCCGAGTAATTTGACCTCCCCCTATATTTGTGAGAAATCTCAAAGATTTCAGACTGATGTGTTCCCAGCCGAACGAGAGAGTGGGGCCCGGCAGATATACGTGTGTCAATAGACAACAAGACACAAAAATAATCCCTGACAGCCCAGATGCCTACAAAAATATTATACATTATCTGAAAGAAACAAACGCGCAGCAACATACTTGACAGCTCAAAGAAGAGATAGCTGTAAGAGTGGTGATTCGACATCTACACCACACCACATTGCCAGAATTTATCAAGGAGGAGTTGACTGATCTAGGATTCTGGGTCAGGAATGCCATAAACGTGGTCATAACCCGACCCCAGAAAGGGGAGATCTCTGCCTCAAAAACACCCTTCCCACTGTTCTTCGTGGCCTTAGAGCCTACACACAATGTTCGAGACATTTATAGCTTGACCTCACTCTGCCACTGTAGAATAAGAGTTGAGAAACATCATCCTCGTAAAGATATAGTACAGTGCCACAAGTGCCTGGAGTATGGGCACAAGAAAGCATACTGTGAACACACTCCATGGTGTGTCAAATTTGGAAGCCCTCACATAAGTACAGAGTGCCCAAAATCTCAAAACACCCCAGCTACCTGTGCACTGTGTAAACACAACCACACCGCCAGCTACAAGGGCTGTCAGGTTTACAAGAAGCTGAAACAGCGGACCCTGCCTACTCGTCAAGTACAGACTACAACTCAAGTCCGGAAAGTAGTGCCTCCGCCCTCCAAGAGTTGTCGAGCCAGGACTGTCCTACACTCAAATGGTGCAATCAACCCCGACAAGACAAACCACAACCACAACCACAACAATCACTACACCAGAATTTTCTACTTTCCTCAAAGACCTGGGTCCCCATTTCCTTGACGGTGGAGACTATAATGCGAAACACTTGCAATGGGGATCGAGAACGACCAACTCCCGTGGCCGTGCTCTGTATAATGAGATATCATCCCAAAACCTAAGCACCATTAGTCCTTCCTCTCCCACTTATTGGCCCTCTGACATGAACCGCCTTCCTGATATCCTAGACTTCTTCATTTGCAAAAATCATTCTCCTCTTCATCATTCCGCTTCGAACTTAAATGAGCTCTCCTCTGACCACAACCCAGTTTTCCTAACGTTATCCCTGATTCCTATTCCAAAACAATTACCCCCCTCCCTCATTAATGGCCCAGTCGACTGGGCCTTGTTTAGAACTGTCATAATAGAAGAGCCACTTGATCTCGGAATTTCTCTGAGAACCTCAGATGATTTAGATGAAGCTGTACATTCCTTTACCACAAATGTTCAGCAATGCATGTATATGGCTATTTGTCCCCTCAGGAGAATGGGTGGCCGGGNATATATATATATTTAAACCAGAAACACTTTGAAACACTTTATTCTCATTTATATAAAGTATTTGTATACTTATATTATCTTAAAAGTCAATGTATCCATTCTAAGTTCTGCTTGCATGCACTTTCAACTTAAAAACTATTTTTAATACATAACCACAAACTATATAAATAAATGAAATGAAGGAGAAATAAAAATACAATAGCATTTTATTTATTATACAGTAATAAAATCTGTATTAAGTCTTATCCTTTAATAATTATTAATCAGGTTTTCAGAGTTTCTAGTTAGTTTAAACACAAATTAGCAGTACCTTTCATATCATAAAATATATTGAATTTAATTAATAAAATGAAGAATGGATTAAAATTTTATTTTGTTAATAATGTTTGTATAATTTGTATTTAATTTACTAACATCTATTTTGGATATTTCTTCCTTTTATATATTTTGTCAAGTAAATTGATTCTATTATTATTATTATTATTATCATCCATTAGAACATCCTTTTCCTAAGTTGAGCAATGGCATGTGAAACATGTTCACTTTTTATTTCAGTTTATATTTCAAGAATTTATTCAGTTTATTAAGTTTTATTTCAGTTAACAATTGCTATTACAATTTAAAGTTCTATGTGTAATTGTCAGTCAGTTTCACCTCTGTAAAATTTGTTGCTATTTTAAAATTTTTATATTTTCATTCATTGCTTCAAGAAGTATAAGAAGTATACTTGCATCTTATTTCAATATGTTGGCTTTCTTCTTCTTCTTTCTCTTCCTCCTTAGTGCCTTTCAGCGTGGAGGTGCCTCAGTCCAGGCAAACCAAGCCTCCCGATCTCGAGCCAACGCCTTCATGGCATTCCAATTTTTTCCTCTCTTCTCTCCTACACTTGAGATGTAGTCAGTCCATTGAGTTCTGGGTCTCCNACATTTTATAATTATAGGGAATAAAATAACAAAATAAGGCCATTCCTGCGAGTTGGATTTAATATGTTTAATAACAGCCTTTTAGTTTGTGTAAGTTATGACTTTTGCAATCATGTTTTCAGTATTAAATAATTTAAAACATTTTAATTCCGTCTTTACATTTTTACTAATTTCTGTTAATCAAACTGTCTTATGAAGAATATTCGATAACATATTAGTTTGTTTTTGAAGGAAAATTATTTACTTACTTACACCTTTACCTTTATACTGCCCCTTACACCTTCATCAGGCTCTGATACTTCTCCCTCACTTTCTTCCAAAAAAATATCCAATTCTTCTGGTGTATTTGGTTAAAAATCACTACAGTCACTAACAGAAACTTCACTAAGAGGAGTGTTCACTCATATACACTCACGATCACATTCATTTTCCTGTCTCAAAAACTCAGCAAAGTTTTCTGGAGTACAAAAAACCAGATTTTCACTCATTTGGAAAAAAGAACGTCTAAAGAGAACACACAACACAATGAGTGGAAGAGCTCAATGATAACTGAATTGTCTGTGAAATCCTTCTTTGTTATGCAGAGGGGGGATGGAGACAGTTACCTGAATGGAGAGGTATGGGACATTTTTGACCTAGGACAAAGAACTCGTTACTTGTTGAACCCTCGTTTAAATATCTACCTAAATATTCTATTTTTTCTTATTCAGGAACCAGAAAGAAGCATTTCTAGAAGGAAAGAGACAATTATTCAGTAAAAATTGGTGAAATTCTTATTAGAAACCTTCACTGCCGGAGTGTTAACGAACTAATCCAACAATTTGAAAAAAGAAGCTCTAAGACCGAATTCAGTTTTTTTTTTTTTTTTTTTTTTTTTTTTTTTTTTTTTAAATACTATTGTGAATAAGTAAATAAACTTATAAAATAATTATATGAACTTTTCAAACTGACCATATTTTTAAAATTTACTATTTGGAATAAGTGAAGTATTGAAAAAATAGTCATAGCCCTGCATGAATAGCATAATTTCCTTAATTGAAATATTTTAAAATTATTGTCTTTTTGGTTTCCTTTTTTTCATTTAAATTATACATTAGGCTTACCTCAAAGAGTTTTTTTTATTATTATTCCCATATATATATTGTGAGGGTTCCTCAAAAGACAGATAATACTGCCTTCTTTGAGCTACTATGCATTAGCTGCAGCATTCCCAGCCAAACCCACTATTTCTTATTTCTCTGTAATACTACTAAGAGAAAATGTGTTTTCTCACTTAAGAAGAATATGAATCCCAATATAGCCATACCATAAAAAAAAACAAAAAAACTTGTTAACAATTTCTACATTTCCACTTCCTAAACCAAACCCTCCTCCCAAAACAATGTATTTACTTTCCGTTCCCTCCCTTGTATTCCCAAACTTTCATAAAAATTAAGAAATCCCTTTTAAAAACTTTCCCTAACCTGAAGCTTGCATTTTTCTTAAGATAGAATGGCCAAATATTGCAAATTAAGAAGTTATATAGACTTGGGGATTCTAAAATAGCAACAAAAATACATACAAATAGCAATAAAGTACATAAAAGAATATGTACCTTTGCAACATTGTTACTGGTTATGAGGAAATTATTAATCTTACTGTTATTTGATTTTTACTGTTATTAGCGCAAAATATTATTACTATTAATATATAATTAATTAGCCTCTTTTCTTTTTTTCCTTCTAATCTAAGTACAAAAAACTAACCCTAAATCTGCTTACATAGTTTTCTGTTCTTTCTTTAGAATTTTTGAAATTCTTATTTTATCATTGCTTATTAGATTATCATATTGTTCCAGAATGCGTCTTCAAGAAGGCTTTCGTTTTGCGCATTGTACAGCTGGAATTATAAATATGGTCATGGAAGTACAAATGAAGGTATGAGGCAGAATATTGTATTTGGGTGTATTTAATGTATTCAAAACACACTTTTTCATGATTGTTTATTATTTGATAGAAAATGTTTGTTTAAAAAACTTTAAGAGTTTGAAATTAATTTTTATTGTAAATAACAATACAGATAATTTAAATAGTCAATCTTTTTTAAATCAATACTATTTAGATCTGCTATTATAAGAAATGTCTATATGTCTATATTTTGTCAAACATTTATGATTCCAACACTTACTGCCACTTATTAACATCAAGCAAGCTTATAAACTTAATTAGTTTATCTGTTTTGTTTTTTAATATTATTGTAAAATATAGTCTCTCACATGAAAAATTAAATAATTTTTACACTGCATTTGATTATTTTGTTTTTATTTTATCTATTGGAGAATGACCCTACGAAATTTGCAACTTATATTATATTATTTAAAATCTATGTATTGCAGCTTTTAAAATCTACAAAAGAGAAAAAATATTTTTACTCCTCAGGTTCTAATGCTATACTAGTTAGGCTGAGGGGTGTGAAAAATCATAAAATTGCATTGGTTTTTTATTTTTACTTCTAAAGTCCCAGATTTTTGTGACTGTGAATGACCTGAAACAAAATATGAGAAAGAAAGCTTTAAGTATAAAATATTATTGTTTCTGGAGTTATTGTGATAAAGATAAGGAGAAATATAAAACCAAGTTTTTTGTTCTTATCAAATTTATATAAGACCTAATTCAGTTTATTTATTGAGTGCTTAATGCTTAGTCACTTGAGTCCCCTTAACTTGCCAAATTTCTACTGTTAAGTATACTAATTAAGACCATATGGAATCAGATATAAGATACATGCAGTCTACCAAATTAAATGAGTCGCTTTGTCATTTTTGGTGACACACTTTTCAGGGGGTAGCATATATCTTGAAATGTATAAAATCAGGATTTGAAAGAAGTTCAAAGGTTTTAATTGAATATTTTCTTTGGTTAATTGCAATTTAATAAAAAAAATGTATAATAAATATTTATTTTAAAACTTTCATGTTATAAATTATTTAACTTTTTTATTCAACTTTTAGTGTTTTGAAGAAAAAGAAGACAAAGAAAACTATGGGAAATATCAACCTTGTATTATTCAATATATTTTGTTCCCTCCACATATGACCAGTGCCAGTGCTAAAGGCAGGTAAGTTATTTCTGTTGAAATTTATTAATTGATGCTTTTATTTTCATTTTTGCCAATTTTTCAGCTTTAGCTTAAGCTGAGTCATTCTTTTTAATATATTCGGCTTAATCTTTATTCTAATAATTTTAATAAATTGACTGTTTTTAGAAATACTATACATAGTTCTNTTCTCCGTGGCCTTTTTTCTTTACTTCACTGATGCCCAGTAGATCTATCCTGTAGGACATCATCTCCTCCACCAATTCCACTTCTTTTCCCGTCAACGTTTTGATATTCCATGTTCCAAATCTTATATCCTTTTGTGCGCCGCATCGTAACCGATGAGTCTGTCCTAGTCCGAGGCAAGTTAAGTTGCTTAGAATCTTATATTCTCAACTACGAGTGATTAGCCCAGTAGAAGAGGCCCCGTATCCTCGGGACAACTGGCCTCCCGAATACTTATGTCCCTTTAGGAGAATGGGTTGCCGGGCTAAACCCCCCAGCATTGGGTACCTGTTGGTCCATGGGTATTTATTCAGTGTATTCAGACCACCCCTCCTAAGAGGGATCCCCCATCCGCCGCCCAGGGGGCGCGCTCCCTAGTGGACAGGTCCTGCCGAGAGCAATATGTTGGCAATTAACAAAATTATTAGAAATTGAATACCTTTACATTAATACTTTAAGAGTATATTTTATTACATAATGAATAATACTGCATTAATGTGGAATGTGACCTAAGGTATCCTTTATTTGACTGGCAGATTTCTATCCTGGCATAGCTTTGTTGCTTGACAAAAGGTACTCCATTGCTTTTTAATGTATTTTTCTTTAAAATGTTTTGTTTTTTAGCTATTGGATAGGTTTTTGATAGAAGACACAAGTGAGTAGATTAAAATAAATATCATTTAAATAAATAATAATTGATGTGTTATTAAACTTCTGTCCTTATATACAAATAATAATTATTTAAAAATAATTTTACAAACGAGATACTGAGTTCTCAACAATACTGGCTTTTATAGCCTCTCTAATCTTTAATGACTTAATTTTCTGTTTCCAATCTATTATTTATACTGTAATTGAAGAAAATGGTATTTCGGGTCTTATTCTAATCACTGTTTTTTCATAGTATATTTATATATTGTTCTTATCCATTTGTTGCTATAAAGGTTAATAATTTNAGTTTCTTTTTTCTATTTATTTATTGTATTACTATTTTTTTCTAAAAAAAAAACAATATTATTCTCATATAGTCATATAGGACTAGTCATATAGTCAAACTTTTTATTTATAACTACTCTATGTATGTAGCATTAAAATTTAAAAAAAAAATTCATAAAACATTGTAATGTTTTGACTACCTATGATTCATAAATTCTTTAGCAACATTTTTAATCAGTTTAACAGTCACAATTATTATTTAAAGTCTATGGATTTGATTATTTAGGCAGTCCTCTATGGGGAAATTTTCTAATTTAACTAATTGTTAGCCTTCCTCGAGATATTAAATTAAGTTTAATTGAAAATGTGCTTTAAAAAAAATTAATTTCATAATATCAAATTATTTGAAATTTCTCTAGGAAAGGATAACTTTCCAAGAATAAGGCCCACTAAATAAAAAATATTTTAAGCATTTCTTCTTATAAATACCATGCTGAAGTATCATACCTTCTATTATCCGTCTTCATTGGTTTCTGCAAACCATCTTCTGTTGGCAAGCGCTTTCGGACATTGTCCATCTTCTGGCCAAATACATGAGTTCACTGTCACTGTCTGTATTCAACTGCAGTTGCCAACAGAAGATGGTTTGCAGAAACCAATGAAGACGGATAATTGAAGGTATGATAGTTCTATATTCATTGGTGGTGGAAATAACCTTTTAGATTATTTACCATGCTGAAGTCATTATGCTACGCTGATGAGGAGGTACTATGGAAAAAAAATATAAAAGATTATTTCCCTTGCTATTAACAAAACATTTGATTTTTGTCTTATTGTAATGATAATGGGTTGTTTATCTTGCATCTGTAGTTGTCAGTTCAGTATTTATCATTAGAGAATTTTTACAATATAGGAATAGGTCTATAAGCTGATAACATGATTCATTAAAATGTGGTGTATAAATAACTGAAACAATATATTCCTCCAGTTACCACTTGATTGACTAGTATGTTCTAGCAATAGACATAAAGGAATTAGTCTCACTTTCACTAGTAAATTTAAATAGTCATATTTAAATAGTCTAGTATGTTTGGGGTTCAAGTGAACATCAGGAATTAATTATTTGTTCAAGATTCTAAGCTTATTTAAGGCTTTTGGTGCATTGTGTTCATAGTAATAAGCACTTGTTAGTTACTCAAGCTTAGTAGGCCAGAGCTGCTAAGGCATGAGAAAGTCATCCAACTAGCCTAGTGTGTGTGTGTGTGTGTGTGTGTTGCAGCACTGGGGTAGCTCAGAGGATCCATTTAGGTCTTGCAATCCTGGCACTACAGTTTCTAATCCCACCCTTGGCAAGTTTTTATTGATAATTAAAAGCTTGTCCTAAGCCATGTATGTTTAGAACGGAATGGCAACCTGTAGATAGCTCCTTTCTCCATGACGATGTAATGGTTGGAAGGGAGATAAACACTTATTAATAAAGAGACTGTTTCACTACAAGCAAAATATTTATTCTTTCCTTATGAACATGTTAACATAAAACCCAAAAGGCCAAAAACAGGAGTCCTAGTGGAGGTATCTTAAGTCAAAATTCTTCTTTGATAACAATTATTTCTTTTGTGTTGTGTGTATTACATTCTAAGTTGTCTTCACAACTAGTATTGATGATAGAGTTACTTCATCAGTCACTATTAGTATACTAGAAACTCTCTCAATCTCCTGAAAGTGAGGAGAAAATGGGACTCCTTGTTACAGATAGGAATAGATTTCTGCCTTACCTCCCACTATTTTATTGGGAGCGTGTGATATGCCCCCACAATCTTAGGACAAAAAAAAATAATAAAGAATAAAATTTCACTTAACAAAACTGTAAAAAATAAGTAGTATTTTACATAAAATTGAAAATTGACTTATACTAGATAATTCTGATGAAAAATAATAATATTAATGTAAATGCCTCACTAAACAAAAAAAAAAAAAAATATTGAACTTAAATTCTAGCCACTTGTAACCAACCCTTTAAGCTAGTTTCAGAGAAGTAATTTAGTCTATTATAACCCTGAAGTAGTTATAACTGATAATGTATAGCTCAATGAAAGCTCATTTATTATAAGTAGTGGCACGTGGTTAAAACTAGAAAAAGCAATTGGCTATATTTTACTCTGCCTACATGAAAAAATCTATTTCTTTAAATTAGCTCAACTTGATTCCTATTTATTTTAAGCTCCTTAACTTCTAAATCATTCTAATACTTATTTAATTGGTTGAGACTTACTAACTGCCTTTTACTCTTGATTGTGTTTATCTCTTCACATTCTGCCTGAACAGTGGAGCAATATCCTACTTCCATAGCGTGGGGGTCTTCCATTAGTAATTATATTCTATTGCTTTGAAGAAAATTGTGTATATTAAGTTTTCTCTCTGGCTGTTGATAAGAGAAATGAGCAGCAAGCTAGGATCCAGAAATGGGTGTGTAGCATTAAGTGAAATATGATTTCCTCAATCTATGTTTTTATTTTACCTTTATAAAGTTAATTTTGTTAGCACTAAACAACTTATGATTTCTTTGAGTTGAGACTTTCATTTTATAGCCCCTACTAATCTGCTTCTAATCAGTAATTAAATCAATACACTGATATTTTAGCAATTCTGGAGATGAAATGGCTGATGAAAATGAATCTGAATTAAAAACTGAATTAATTACTGAATGTTGGATTGAACCACAGCATGGTGTAGTTACAAAAAGTCCTTCTAGTAGAAGTTATATGGAAAATTTGCATTATCATCAAATATCTGATGTGGTGAGTTGATTTTATTTATTGTTGTTGATAGTCTTCCTTAAATTTTCATCAAATGATGTACTGTCGTTCTACAAACCTCCTTCATCCCTATATAGCTACACTTGCATATATATATATATATATAGATATATATAGATATAGATGGATAGATAGATATATAGATTGATAGATAGATAGATAGATAGATAGATAGATAGATAGATAGATAGATAGATAGATAGATAGATAGATAGATAG
>KZ808491.1:194935-217600 GCA_000696205.2 Oncopeltus fasciatus | reverse complement strand
ATGTTCACGTAGGCTTCGACGGTCGTCAGAAGTATTTACCGTTTCTTCTTCCGGGTTGGACCGTGTCAAATTGGTGTTATTTGCCGAGCTTTCGCACATCATGTGATGGCTTCTTCAGGGCTGAAAAGAGAATTCTCTCTCTTTACAGCCCTGAAGAAGCCATAACATGATGTGCGAAAGCTCGGCAAATATCAACAAATTGACACGGTCCAACACGGAAGAAGAAACGGTAAATACATCTGACGACCGTCGAAGCCTACGTGAACAAGATGAATATTAAAGAACGAAATACAGAATAATTATTTCATTATGACATATACAGTGTGTGTAATCGTTCGAGAAAAATTAGTGCGATTTTTTCCCCCGGGGGGTGTGTGACAGTCATTCTGAGGAAGGGGTTAAAATACGAAAGCTGTTTACAATAACAGTTTACATAAGTATTATATATGAAATAAATAACTGTATCAACCAAACAATTTTTCCTAAGGATTCGCTTATATCTGCGTAATTTTAAAGAATATTAGAAGGAAAAACAACAATTTTCTCATTTACATAGATGAAATTCAAAGAAATACGATAAAAGATGTTCTTAACCGCAGAAATTTATTGATCCAATTTTAAATTTTTTCGTTATAAATATATTTGTCTGAAACATCAGGTATACGACACCCTGTATGTATGTATGTATGTAAGAGAATATATACATAGTTCATAAACAAATATTCCGATCTACATTTTCTATATTTTGTTTATGAGCTATTTACGTTTTGGAGAAATTTTAAATCAGTTGGCAGAATGGTAAAATGCATTTTCTGAACTTGTTATTGATTTTTTTTTATTAAATCACTAATTACCTCTATTTATTAACTTTTAATTATCAATTTATTTATTAAAAACAATTTTTGGATTCTTTTAAACTCAAGCTAGTTTTTTTCTTCCTGTGCTTGCATGTGCATTGAGCAAGGGTGATACCTGGTATGTATCTGGGTACAAAAAGCGAACAGCCGACCAGAACGGTTTGCTCACATTACTCGCCAGATTTCTACAAATTTTAAAAATTTTTACAGAAAAGTAATTTAAAGAAAAGCAATTAACTTAAGACAAAAAGTGAAATAATGATTTTTTCTTATCTGTGGCTTTGAAAGCAACTTTCAGAACAAATCATGATTGTGGGGCGCCAGGCTAGCTTAGGGGATCCGTTCGGGTCTCGCAATCCTGATGCTGCGGGTTCAAATCCCGCCCAGGTCAATCTTTTATTTATAAATAGAAGCTTGTCCTGAGCCATGGGTGTTTAGAATGAGGTGGCAACCTGTAGATAGCCCCTCCCTCCAATGACCCTAAGTGGTTGCAAGGGAGGCTAACACAGCAAAAAAACAAAAAAAAAACAAATCATGATTGTCAGCTGATAAAGGTTGACATTCATTTGCAATTATTTGTTTTCTGGACTTAGGGAAAAAAGAAGAACTTTATGGATCGAACATGGCGTGCAGCCGTATTGTCAAAGTTTTGACTAACACTCGCAGGAATGTTTTTTTTTTGTTTCTTTTGTTTTGTCTTGTTGCACTTGTCTAAACACGCCTTTGAATGACTGAAAAGGGGAAAGTCTACTCCCAATGGGGAAAATCTCAATGCTCCGGGGAACTCATTTTCCTTGTAATAGGGATGAAAAAGTAATACGGGGGTAAAAAAAGGGGGGGGAGGGAACCTTTCTTACCCCTTGGTGCAGGTTAATGCTACCATTAGTCCAGCCTGTTATGGGAGTCAATAGTAGGTATTGAATTTTTCCACGAGTTTCAAAATGGTCTTATAATCCCACTATTTTATAGGTGTGTAGATAAGGTTTTTGACGAAAGGAATATTAAAGTCGTGATGAAGGGTAGAGTTGGACACATAATATGGAGTGCTAGCAGTAATTCTGAGCATTTTGGACTGAAAGGATTGTGTATTCGTTAGTTATTGGAGGGCTTAGCGGCACCCCACAGTTCTGCACCGTAGGTTCAGATTGGTCGTATTATGGTACTGTAGACGGTTAGTTTGATTTCTAATCTGAGCTATAATTATTTACTATAAACGCACTTGATAAATGAGATTCTTGTGGATCCAAGCAAGATATTGTATTCAATATGTGTCATTGGCGGTTTGTAATTTTCTTTCGATCTTGTACCCACGGACTACTTGAAGAGAAATAAGGGTAGAGCAAATTGCACACTGTTAAGACCACTCCTGCCTTCAAAGTATTCAATAGCAGGGGGGACCATGATAAATTCCCATCGCCTCCTCCTCGCCGTTCATTACTAGAAGTCGCCGGGGGGGGGGGCAAGAGAGAGTGATTAAGAATAGGCAGAACAACAATTATCCTTGCGGAATTTATATTGGTGTCGAGGGTGAGGGGTTGGTGTTGGCGGGGGGAGGAGTCCCTGATATGCATACTAACCAGCTGGCTAGGGTTGCAGGGAGAGCTGCAGACCATCAGTGGGAAATCACTCTAGCGGGAGTCTGCCTCCTCAGCTGATGCCATTTACATAGTCTGGATAGGATGCGGCTGGCCGCAGAGTCAGCAATGTCCGAACCTCTAGTGTTTAAGGGCAGTAATAGTGCTCACATGCTATTTCATTTTTGCTGGACATTTTACTGATTTTAGGAGAATCCCATAATGGAAGTAAACCTAAAGTATATAAAAATAAAAAAGAAAAAAAAACTATGAAAAATTACAGGTAGGATTTGTAATATTCTACATTTAATGTTGTATANAATAAATATAAATTATTTTATATCCTTTGTAAGGATTTAGAAGTTATAGATGCTAAGGATAAATTATTTAAAAACATTGTCGAACTAAGCTGTTTGTAATGAAATTTCAGTTAATGATGTGGTTTTAAATTAGAATTTTGGAAAAGGAAACAATATAAATAATAATAACAAAAACAAATTATTTGAACGCTTTCCAATCAATCATTATCATCCACGTATGAGCGGGTCACACACAGGGTAATAAATATAAATTATTTTATATCCTTTGTAAGGATTTAGAAGTTATAGATGCTAAGGATAAATTATTTAAAAACATTGTCGAACTAAGCTGTTTGTAATGAAATTTCAGTTAATGATGTGGTTTTAAATTAGAATTTTGGAAAAGGAAACAATATAAATAATAATAACAAAAACAAATTATTTGAACGCTTTCCAATCAATCATTATCATCCACGTATGAGCGGGTCACACACAGGGTAATAAATATAAATTATTTTATATCCTTTGTAAGGATTTAGAAGTTATAGATGCTAAGGATAAATTATTTAAAAACATTGTCGAACTAAGCTGTTTGTAATGAAATTTCAGTTAATGATGTGGTTTTAAATTAGAATTTTGGAAAAGGAAACAATATAAATAATAATAACAAAAACAAATTATTTGAACGCTTTCCAATCAATCATTATCATCCACGTATGAGCGGGTCACACACAGGGTAATAAATATAAATTATTTTATATCCTTTGTAAGGATTTAGAAGTTATAGATGCTAAGGATAAATTATTTAAAAACATTGTCGAACTAAGCTGTTTGTAATGAAATTTCAGTTAATGATGTGGTTTTAAATTAGAATTTTGGAAAAGGAAACAATATAAATAATAATAACAAAAACAAATTATTTGAACGCTTTCCAATCAATCATTATCATCCACGTATGAGCGGGTCACACACAGGGTAATAAATATAAATTATTTTATATCCTTTGTAAGGATTTAGAAGTTATAGATGCTAAGGATAAATTATTTAAAAACATTGTCGAACTAAGCTGTTTGTAATGAAATTTCAGTTAATGATGTGGTTTTAAATTAGAATTTTGGAAAAGGAAACAATATAAATAATAATAACAAAAACAAATTATTTGAACGCTTTCCAATCAATCATTATCATCCACGTATGAGCGGGTCACACACAGGGTAATAAATATAAATTATTTTATATCCTTTGTAAGGATTTAGAAGTTATAGATGCTAAGGATAAATTATTTAAAAACATTGTCGAACTAAGCTGTTTGTAATGAAATTTCAGTTAATGATGTGGTTTTAAATTAGAATTTTGGAAAAGGAAACAATATAAATAATAATAACAAAAACAAATTATTTGAACGCTTTCCAATCAATCATTATCATCCACGTATGAGCGGGTCACACACAGGGTAATAAATATAAATTATTTTATATCCTTTGTAAGGATTTAGAAGTTATAGATGCTAAGGATAAATTATTTAAAAACATTGTCGAACTAAGCTGTTTGTAATGAAATTTCAGTTAATGATGTGGTTTTAAATTAGAATTTTGGAAAAGGAAACAATATAAATAATAATAACAAAAACAAATTATTTGAACGCTTTCCAATCAATCATTATCATCCACGTATGAGCGGGTCACACACAGGGTAATAAATATAAATTATTTTATATCCTTTGTAAGGATTTAGAAGTTATAGATGCTAAGGATAAATTATTTAAAAACATTGTCGAACTAAGCTGTTTGTAATGAAATTTCAGTTAATGATGTGGTTTTAAATTAGAATTTTGGAAAAGGAAACAATATAAATAATAATAACAAAAACAAATTATTTGAACGCTTTCCAATCAATCATTATCATCCACGTATGAGCGGGTCACACACAGGGTAATAAATATAAATTATTTTATATCCTTTGTAAGGATTTAGAAGTTATAGATGCTAAGGATAAATTATTTAAAAACATTGTCGAACTAAGCTGTTTGTAATGAAATTTCAGTTAATGATGTGGTTTTAAATTAGAATTTTGGAAAAGGAAACAATATAAATAATAATAACAAAAACAAATTATTTGAACGCTTTCCAATCAATCATTATCATCCACGTATGAGCGGGTCACACACAGGGTAATAAATATAAATTATTTTATATCCTTTGTAAGGATTTAGAAGTTATAGATGCTAAGGATAAATTATTTAAAAACATTGTCGAACTAAGCTGTTTGTAATGAAATTTCAGTTAATGATGTGGTTTTAAATTAGAATTTTGGAAAAGGAAACAATATAAATAATAATAACAAAAACAAATTATTTGAACGCTTTCCAATCAATCATTATCATCCACGTATGAGCGGGTCACACACAGGGTAATAAATATAAATTATTTTATATCCTTTGTAAGGATTTAGAAGTTATAGATGCTAAGGATAAATTATTTAAAAACATTGTCGAACTAAGCTGTTTGTAATGAAATTTCAGTTAATGATGTGGTTTTAAATTAGAATTTTGGAAAAGGAAACAATATAAATAATAATAACAAAAACAAATTATTTGAACGCTTTCCAATCAATCATTATCATCCACGTATGAGCGGGTCACACACAGGGTAATAAATATAAATTATTTTATATCCTTTGTAAGGATTTAGAAGTTATAGATGCTAAGGATAAATTATTTAAAAACATTGTCGAACTAAGCTGTTTGTAATGAAATTTCAGTTAATGATGTGGTTTTAAATTAGAATTTTGGAAAAGGAAACAATATAAATAATAATAACAAAAACAAATTATTTGAACGCTTTCCAATCAATCATTATCATCCACGTATGAGCGGGTCACACACAGGGTAATAAATATAAATTATTTTATATCCTTTGTAAGGATTTAGAAGTTATAGATGCTAAGGATAAATTATTTAAAAACATTGTCGAACTAAGCTGTTTGTAATGAAATTTCAGTTAATGATGTGGTTTTAAATTAGAATTTTGGAAAAGGAAACAATATAAATAATAATAACAAAAACAAATTATTTGAACGCTTTCCAATCAATCATTATCATCCACGTATGAGCGGGTCACACACAGGGTAATAAATATAAATTATTTTATATCCTTTGTAAGGATTTAGAAGTTATAGATGCTAAGGATAAATTATTTAAAAACATTGTCGAACTAAGCTGTTTGTAATGAAATTTCAGTTAATGATGTGGTTTTAAATTAGAATTTTGGAAAAGGAAACAATATAAATAATAATAACAAAAACAAATTATTTGAACGCTTTCCAATCAATCATTATCATCCACGTATGAGCGGGTCACACACAGGGTAATAAATATAAATTATTTTATATCCTTTGTAAGGATTTAGAAGTTATAGATGCTAAGGATAAATTATTTAAAAACATTGTCGAACTAAGCTGTTTGTAATGAAATTTCAGTTAATGATGTGGTTTTAAATTAGAATTTTGGAAAAGGAAACAATATAAATAATAATAACAAAAACAAATTATTTGAACGCTTTCCAATCAATCATTATCATCCACGTATGAGCGGGTCACACACAGGGTAATAAATATAAATTATTTTATATCCTTTGTAAGGATTTAGAAGTTATAGATGCTAAGGATAAATTATTTAAAAACATTGTCGAACTAAGCTGTTTGTAATGAAATTTCAGTTAATGATGTGGTTTTAAATTAGAATTTCGGAAAAGGAAACAATATAAATAATAATAACAAAAACAAATTATTTGAACGCTTTCCAATCAATCATTATCATCCACGTATGAGCGGGTCACACACAGGGTAATAAATATAAATTATTTTATATCCTTTGTAAGGATTTAGAAGTTATAGATGCTAAGGATAAATTATTTAAAAACATTGTCGAAATAAGCTGTTTGTAATGAAATTTCAGTTAATGATGTGATTTTAAATTAGAATTTCGGAAAAGGAAACAATATAAATAATAATAACAAAAACAAATTATTTGAACGCTTTCCAATCAATCATTATCATCCACGTATGAGCGGGTCACACACAGGGTAATAAATATAAATTATTTTATATCCTTTGTAAGGATTTAGAAGTTATAGATGCTAAGGATAAATTATTTAAAAACATTGTCGAAATAAGCTGTTTGTAAGATGTGCCTTGAAAAAAAAAAAAAATTGCACTTAATTCAAAAGGGTAAATATTATGTACGCCTAATTAATCAGAAATATGGTATCAAATTGAATAACAATACAAAAAAAAAATATATATATTTGTATTTACATACATTAAAACCAAAGGAACCAATTTAAAACAATTTCAATTTTCTTTAATCCATAGTGGGGAGGGGGGTTTGTTCAAAGTAAGCCGCCATTATATAATGATAATGCTGGAATCTGTTGGGGATTCAGAGCGCAGATGGATCTTCCAGAGATAGGAGTGCAGATTATAGCCGGTGCAAGACAACAGCTGTTGGGGTTGTCCAGGCTGCACTAAACATAACATAAAAGTTAGACTACATGTCAATAAATTAAATTAACTTTTAATTAATAAAATTAACTTTTAATAAATTAGCTATAATAAATTAATAATAAATTAGCTATAAATAGCTAACGCATTTTTTAATGATTTTTAGAGACATGAAGGAATCGTTTACCATTGATGATATACTGACAACTTGAGTAGCAGTTATTTTGAAAATTTGTGTACTATTATTTTGTACAATTGCTTCAGAATCCTAGTTATTAAACTAAATATTTTATTAAAATAAACTCAAAGAAAAAAAAAATTCTTCCCTCAGGATCTGTGCAAACTAAGCGTATTCATCAGTTTCATAGTTAATTAATATTTGTATTTAAAATTTCAACGCCGAGTATATCTTGTATCAATAAACCATTTCTGTTTAGTTTTATTGCTCTAAAATAAATATTACTCTGATTGCTCCGATTTACTGGTTTCTTACATAGGAAATCCCTCTTTCATTCGTCTGATTTTCCTTAATTATATTTAAGAAATACTTGATTTTTTTTATTTCGAAGAAAACAACAAATTTTGGCAGATAAATGGTCCAATTAATATTATAAGTGCTTATTTCACTACGTAAGTTCTTAAATATATAATTTTATCATTTAAAAAAAAAAAACTATGTTAAATTTCATTGAACAAAAATAAATATTACTCCTGTTACATTGGAAATTTATTTTAGTAGCACTAGAACCTTTAATTAAACCCCACACGAATGGTTTCTATTTGGCCCGAAAAATAATAAGTGTTTTTATTTTCATTTATCAACCACATGCCATAATAACTGTTTGCGTATTCCAAATTATAAAATTACGGATGAGGTAAACCCCCTCTCCTAAAAGTTCGATTTCGCACTGAAACTCCTACATTTTTTCTTTTGTAAATAAACAAAATTGTTTTATTACTTCAAAGTAAATCTTACGCCCCCTGCACCAAAAAAACTTGTAGTTCTTTTAGTCCGACTTTTCAAACCCTCACTGCTATTGGTCTGATTAACTAACTCACTCTTATTTGTCAGGAATTAGGCAAAAAAAAAAAAAAGTCTGATGTGGATTAAACAATGTTTTGCTGTTTCAATCATATGGTGGATTCTGGGTGACTGTAAATGACAACTTGCTAGTATTTGTAATGAAACACTTTCTATAGATTTCAGAACTGTATGCAGAAGTGAGGTATGGTGTAATGGGTATGTATGTATCNTAAGACCATTCCTGCCTTCAAAGTATTCAATAGCAGGGGGGACCATGATAAATTCCCATCGCCTCCTCCTCGCCGTTCATTACTAGAAGTCGCCAGGGGGGGGGGCAAGAGAGAGTGATTAAGAATAGGCAGAACAACAATTATCCTTGCGGAATTTATATTGGTGTCGAGGGTGAGGGGTTGGTGGTGGCGGGGGGAGGAGTCCCTGATATGCATACTAACCAGCTGGCTAGGGTTGCAGGGAGAGCTGCAGACCATCAGTGGGAAATCACTCTAGCGGGAGTCTGCCTCCTCAGCTGATGCCATTTACATAGTCTGGATAGGATGCGGCTGGCCGCAGAGTCAGCAATGTCCGAACCTCTAGTGTTTAAGGGCAGTAATAGTGCTCACATGCTATTTCATTTTTGCTGGACATTTTACTGATTTTAGGAGAATCCCATAATGGAAGTAAACCTAAAGTATATATATAAAAAAAAGAAAAAAAAAACTATGAAAAATTACAGGTAGGATTTGTAATATTCTACATTTAATGTTGTATATAATTTGCATAAGTGACTATATAATAAGGTATATGAGTTTTCATAAGCCATTGGTCCTAGATTATCCTGGAGGCGCCAGTACAATTGTTGAGCCCACCTGGACATGTCCCAACAGAAATTATTTTAAAGAACATTACTTTAATGGTTGTTAGCCAATTATATTACACACACACACACACATATATTTTTTTATAATTAAAAACATAATTTTTTCTGATTATTTATTAGAATCGGACAGAACTTGGAAAAAAAAAATATGAGAAAATCCTTAAGAGCTTTCAACAAATTGGAATTTAATGAAAATACGATTTTTTATTTATTTTTTTATGAGTAACTATAATAATGCATATGAGTTTTCATAAGCTCTTCGTCTTGGATTATCCTGGAGGCACCAGTACCATATCCGAGCCCACCTGGATAAACTCGCCAGCAGGCGAGTCAAATCCCCAGTCAGCGACGCCCTGTTGGATATACAATTTCTCCTTAAGAACATATATAAGGAGGTAAATTTCTGAGGTAAATTTGTTGACCGTCGAGTTCTAGGAGGAGAGGATTGTGAGGAATTCAGTTCTTGGGAGCTAAGGAAATAAAAACCAATTTGTCACCAAAAAAGTTCTTATTTTAGAAAACATTTTAGTCTGAACTTCAGACTTTCATCTGGGCTGAATATGAAAAAAAAAAAACATATGGAAAAAATATATACACAAATAATATAGAAACATATGTCATAATCCAACATATGAATAAAAATAATTGAAAATATAAACTTTGTACAAAGGATATGTCNCTTTACGCTATAGATTCCAATCAGAACATTGTGAAATATAATATTGTGATATAAAATACTGTACAACTGATAGTATTTAGAATAGTGTGTTGACTTGTATGATATCTTTTTGGGCCCTTAATAGTTACACAGGAAAGAAAAATAAATATAAGAAGCAACAATTTGTCGAAAATATGACGAAGATAAATTTCACCACATGAAAGGTTGTTTAATAAGTACCGGCGTACCTGAGGGAATGAAAGAACTGCTGGACCGAGTCCTGCCCTGTGAATACAAGCCATGAGTATGTAGAATAGGGCGGTTTCCTGTAGATAGCCTATTCCTCCGTGACTCTATGAGATTGAATTTGACAGGGAACAATTTCGCCCAGTTATGGACTGACAATTGCTCAAACAAAAATGATCGCATGACATGGAGATAATCAGAGGGACAAGTCCTAGTACAAGTACTTCTCCCTTCACCATTGATGCCATCCCCTACGAACAATTTAATTTTTTCATATTTATATGAACAATCGTACATCTTGGGATTTGTTGAAAGCTGCTACAAGACGAACAATGCACATCCAAAGGCTAAACACTGCCTCTCATTCCTACGCTTTACTCCACATTGACTAACGCTGGAATTGTTGCTGGAGTTTCCCTCGAACGTCCTGGAAGCGTTGATGAAGGGGTATTGTCTTTCAGAACTGTATAACGCTTTGTTCAATGATGTTTATCTCCAGAAGCTTTGCAAATGTCGCTTCATTCAAACTAAGGCTAAATATGAAGTAATTTTTTAAAAAATATTTCCATATTTAGAAAGACTTTGAAATTTCTTATACAAACTCTTAAGAGAGATTGTAGATGTCATCACCCTATGATGACTAATTTACAGTGAACTCTATTGCTATCAGTATTTACCTGGATATCTTACCCAATTTTACTGGAATCAGGGACATTCAGTCCTGTGGAGGCTGACTTGAACAGAAACCATCGGACTTCAAATGGTTATAATACGTAAAAGCATTAAGGTCACAAACTACTAAAATAAAGAAATGGAAGTCGATGGAAACGCGATCTAAGAAGAGCTCTTCTTTTTCAGATACTTCAGTCATGATTTTTTTTATTATAATTTGTTTATATATAATACATGTGTGTGTGTGTGTGTGTGTGTAAAGGGGTGCATGAAGTTTATGGACTAGTTTTTCTTTTTTTACAATCCTGGTATCCATATAACTTTTTCTAAACTATTGTTGTTCCAATGTTCTCTATCAGGTTGGGCTAAAGTCGTTGGGCACCGACTCACCAGCGAGGGGAGATTGGTGTATTTCCGTCTCAAGAAGTAGGACAGGCGTCGCACTGGTGTTGCTCAGGTTATGAAAATGTTTAGTACAGTTATCTGTTTATGACCTGTCGCCATTATCGCTTTAAAATGTCTCTTATACTTTCTGGAAAGGCGAACAAAGATAAGTCTATGTTTAAGAGTTAACATAGGAAGATAAGGGATAGAGTTATGGCGCCGTTTCTGGCTGCAACACTTTTGGCATTACTAGTTCTTTTTCAAGCTCCGGAAGCTATGAGTTACTTGAACTGTATCCTTCCCGCCATGACCGTGAGTCCTGCAAACTCTTCCCTTAAATATTCATTTGTTTTGTCATTTTAAAAATCCTTAAATTGTCTTCAAGAAATCTAGTGAATATTATTCTGTTTGATTCAATTTCTTCATGTTATTTCCTCAACTTTCGGAGGTAGAGCAATTATTGTATTGGAGGAAAATTAGTTTTGACAAACCAAGCTAAAATTAATACAAATTCTGTAAGCCGTATAGATGTGAATTATAAAAAAGAGGAAATTAATTTGAAGGTTGAAGATCTGCTGTCAATTTTTGTTCTTGCAAAGTTTATATTTCAGATTATTTATTGATATATTTCCAAATAGAAATATTTTTTCAGAAGAATACGGTAATGTCGAAATGAAGCATCAACTGTTTTATAAATGCTAACTAAGTATTCTTTAATACTCTAATAAAGAATAGAAAAATTTACATAAACATATTCTTATCTTCTCTTAAGTAGTACCGGTAATGATATGTTAAAATGTTTTAAAAGTCTCCTTGCAAATAGCTTTATTTCCTTACAAGAAATTTGCTAAAAGTATGTTAATTATAAACAGAATTTTCAGTGTATTGAATTATTATAAGCATATTACAAATATATTACACTACATATAATACATTTATCTCTTATTAAATTTTTTTGAATTAAGAAATATATTTTTATTACTTCATTCTTTTTTTTTACTTTATGAGATGATATATGTTGCGCTTTTTTAAACGACCATGTTTACCTGTTTTGGTATTTTTTTATATATAACTTTTTACAATTTTTTATTCATTGCAAATTAAATAATTTATTATGAAACTCAGTTTGATCCTCTACTTTTTTAAAAATAGGAAGTTCCTTTTTGTCGTGGGCTGGTCTAATAATTATTGAAGGAAAGTATTGAAGTGAAAAGTGCCCTGGCCTAGAATAGGGGATCTTCTCTGGACTCTGAGCAATCATTTATCGTTAAATAAAGACCTGCCTAGTGCCATGGATGTTTAGAATAGGACGACTACCGGTAGATAGCCCCTCTCTATGATCCTAAGGGGTTCAGATTAAAAAAAAAATTGCTTCTTTTTGTAAAGCGAAAAATAAAAAATAAATAACAAGTATTCAAAAAACACTTATTTAATGCTCGACTAGTTTTNCTCACGCTACCGGCCGGGTGAGTGGCGGCCCAAAGGGGGGTGGGGAGGAAAGAGCGGATGGAGGGGTGGAAGACATGGCGGATAGCGGGAAATGGAGGCTGATCCAGGAGCAGGTAGGAAGAACAAACTTTGAGGGAAGGCTGAAATTACTGACAGTCTGGAAGTTACATTCTATGATGCTTTATAAATGTTTGGTTAATATTGAGGGGAACCAGGAGAATGTATCATATGCACATATATATCTCTATATTTATAATAATAAAAAAGTAAAAATAAGAAAGTTTGCACTTAAGCCGAGGGGAGAGAAAAAGGAAGACAGAGCGAAATACAGTGCAGACGAGAGAAAATGTGAGAGATGAGAGAGAGAGAGAGAGAGAGAGAGAGTGAGAGAATGAGGGAGAATGAGAGAGAGAAAGAGACCAGTCTCTCTTCACTTCTCACTGACGAAGGGCAGGAAATACACGGATAATGATTGTATTTTTTTTTTTTTTAATAGTCTGCTCACTATACTCTTTCCCCCACCTGTTCCTGTTTAATATATTTATTGTTTCATTTTAAACAATATAAATGGTATATTATTAAACTACAGAATTTTTCGTGACATAAGAGAAAACAGATCTCATCCGCCATAAAAATTACTAATTTTTATCTTAGGACAAAAAAAAAAAAAAATGAAATGAAAGCAAAATTTCGTAAAATTCTATTTTCCCGCTAGCGAAGTGTACTTATACTTAGCTAAATTACTGGGGGAAATGAGGCAGGTTTAAGTAGTGAAAAACCGCTGGGAAATATTTATTGCTCAATAACTCAGTGAAATTGCAGACTTGTAGTCGCTTAGGTCCTTTCTTTGTGTTTCGTGTACGAGCCCCGTAAGCGGGGTCTTGGAGGAGAATTTTATGCCCCCCCTCCCTCTTTTATCTTTACTACCTCTCATGAGATATATCCCAAATTATATATCTCTATTTAATATACGGTGGTGTTTCTTTTCCCATTATATAATATAAAAANAAATTAGCAATATTTTTTAAGCTCCTGATGAGGCGTCTAAGAACGCGAAACTACTCGGGCTATTAACAATTTTTTGTAGAATTTTTGTCATTTATTTATGACCTTACATCAAGAAGTAGAAAACATAAAGACATATTTTGAATAAATAAGTTTTTGTTTTGCTTTGTTACAGTGTGACGTCGGAGGCTCCTCATGTTGTCTGTACCCTCTTATCGGCTGTGTGGAAGTCCAAAACATATACCTTTGCGCCTTGAATGTGTCTGCCTTGCCTCTGTTCGACTTCACGTCAGGACTGGCTCTGTAGAGGTTACATCTCTTAGGAGAATTATGAAACTTCAGTAATTTAGAATATATTTAGAAAATGTCTCAATATACTTCTATTCGTAAAAATAACGGTATAATTTTCTTTCATTTCAGCGTCTTAATGTTCTAAGAAGTAGAATTAGCATCGTTGAGGTTCTCGTATGCCAACTGTGACTTTCATACAAATCTAATCTACCCGGTGGCAGATAATTGTCTCGTTTTATTGTCATACTTAGTAGTGGAAGGAACCATAGCCTTATACATAAAGGTTATGAGTATCTTATCGTGAAGGACCATTCTTGACTCATTATACATGATGTCTGCCCATATGTCGAGTAACTTTATCTATAGTGAGTTCTTCTAGGCTGATGTCATCTTAACAAGAAAACACATTTCACATATTTTCGACAGAACACGTAACTCGATGCGTTTTATTTAGTCCCTCCGGAGATCCAGCTTACTTCTTGAAAACACAAATATGACGATGAAGACCATTTCACCAAGGATCCTCACTAAAGTCACTCATCTGTTGGGTATATAGTAGATAAGCCGTGGAATTCCAATTTCGATTAAATTTGAAGAGCGTCTTAACGTTTTTCGAAAACTTAACACCAACCAGATGTTTTATATTGAACCGCAAAAATTCAGAGGAATCTCTGAATTATTTACAAGGAACACTTAGCCACAGAGAGGAAAATGCCTCCAGCTGAGACACGTTGATGAAGTCGTATAACGGAAAACGAATTTTACATGAAGTTGTAAAGTTTATGTAACTTAAGAGGGGCGGGAATACAAAAGTATTGTTATGTTTACTTGAAATCACTCTACAGGATTTTTATTATAAATCCAAGGAAAAAGAAAAATATGCATATGAAGGAACTTTGTTACAGAAGTGCAAATCTCTGAATGCGCTTAACTCGACTAATAAAAAAGAGGTTTCTATTTCGTAAAACATAACTTGATGGTCTGAGGATTTATAAAGCAACGATTTTCACGAACTTCGATAAGAAAATCATCAAGATTTTCGCAGAGCGAAATGTTGGCCATCTTGCGACCTATTGTGGCTGTTCCTCAAGCTGCTGTGGGAGGTCAAACTTTCCACATCATCAAATTAGTACAACTAAAATAATAATATAAAATAATCAACTCTGTTTCCATCGGGTCGAAAATATTTTATTTTACCAAATATAAATTAAACCGTATTCTCACTCAACAAAACATTTTCATAGGAAAATGGTGACAAGGGAAAAACAAAACGATGAATATTTATTATTCACATGTTTATATAATATTTTTTCATACACGTGTATATATAACAAAAACAGAATGTTCGTTCTAAATAATAATTACAGCATCCGTTAGTTGAAGGGGAACAAACAAGATATAAATGGGGATAACATTATGAATATTGTTGCATCCTCTTTGAATACCAATAACGCGTGGTTAGAGGAGATGCATTCAGTCATGCAAATGTTTTAGTTTAATCAGTGGAAGGGAATGCATTTAATCACATATGCAGGTAGTCTGTTTACGAGTGAGCGATTTGTTTACACCCCTCCGATGTTTGCACTGATCTCATTGTATGTTTGTTTTAGTAAAGGAATTATTTAAACATAAAGAGACGAACTGGAGCGAACTCAAATCAAAAAGTTTTTCCTTAGATTTTTATAAAGAGCAGGTTATGTAGAAATTATATAATAAATTTCAAATTCGGTTAAATCATTACTTGTTTCACAAGATGGAGGTTACTGATGACACGGTGAATCATGTGTCGGGTTAGTCTTTTTGGGTGCCCTGTAAAAACCGGCCGGAGATGAGCCTGGCTCAAGTGGACAAACTAGTGTGAGGACGGACTTAAATAGAACGAGTGAAATGTCAGTAGCTTGGTGACCCCCTTCGGATCTGAAGCAGTTTGTGGATACCTGGCCTCTCTCTCAGGCGACACCCACAGAACTGCCGCGTCGTACCAAAAGGCCCGGATTACGTCGCCATTCCTTACTCCGATCTGCCACTTTACAACCTTAGAAAAAAAAAAGGGCATATGGTCAGTCAGGAGCTGCGTGAGCTAAACATACGTGCCATGTTTCATTAAAGATGATCACAAATATGAGTAAATAATTTGTTGTTGTTCACATAGGCTTCGACGGTCGTCAGATTTATATACCATCTGGATTTAAAAAACAGCTCTCATTCTCTACTCAGCCCTGAAGAAACCATTACATGATGTGCGAAAGCTCGGCAACTATCAACAACTTGACACGGTCCAACCCGGAAGAAGAAACGGTAAATACAAGTAAATAATTTGTTCTTCATGACGGGAGGGCCATAATCAAAGAAGGTTAGTTTACTAAGCCTACCTTTAAATAAATCGGAAGGGAAATGGAAGGGATCCGATAACCATCTTAGCTACATTCGTAAACATTTTATTTGATCTGCACTCGTTAGAGTGCATTAAACAAATTATAAAAAAAAATGTGTTAATACACTATATTAAGTTTAAATTATCACTAATAATAACGATGACATCACGATTATAAATTTAGCGTCTAAAATCTTCCAGCGATCCAATTTCATGGTGTTTTATTTTACAGCATGTCATCCCATTCAATCCAAAAACAAATTGATTCATTGTTGCAATAAATAGCTTAAAATAGAATTTAGTTTCTATAGTTTGAGTATAAGGATCCGAAAAATGATACTAATAAATATTTTATGAGTTCAATGATATGAGAATTTGCCGTAAGATGTTATAGAATTGTAGAGGTTTTACTGATTACTAATTATTACCTCTTTGATCAACTGACTGATTATATCTATCCCGCCATCTAGCCGTTGCCCTAATTAGAAAGAAAAAAAAAGTAACTTAGATGTTCACGTAGGCTTCGACGGTCGTCAGAAGTATTTACCGTTTCTTCTTCCGGGTTGGACCGTGTCAAATTGGTGTTATTTGCCGAGCTTTCGCACATCATGTGATGGCTTCTTCAGGGCTGAAAAGAGAATGTCAAATATCAAAAACTNATTTCCAAAAAAAAAAAAAAAACAGTTTCTTGGCATCCAAAAGAATCAGCTTTAATGACTAGTTTTTCTCATAGAGACCAAACGGCGAACAGAAAATTATTTATGAGTGTATTTAAGAATAAGTTACTTAAACTCTGCAGGGAGAAAAGTGAGTCAGAGCAGAGAGACTACTTTATTCAGAGGTTTGGAATTCATCTGATCGAGTGGCTATCAATTCTACACTGTATGTACTTGCGATGGACGGGAAAGAATTCATGTAGAAATAAGTGTCGCAATAATTACAAGCCCCAACCTGAACATCATTTTCAACTCTTTTATAAAAATGAAGGTATTAAGGGAGACTTCGGAAAAAAAATTTAGAATTTTCTTTTTAAAAACTAAAGGGGTCTATATGAATTTTAACAATTTATTTTTAGTCTTAGAATAATTTTAAGAAAAGGGAAAAGCCCATGATACTTTATTATTGTTCGGAGATTTCTAGTACAGGCAGAATTAAGTTGAGATTGCGTAAATAATCAGTTACTTATGGGAAAATGGGATATAGGTGTATGACATTGTATCTGCGTATAAGGTAATGAGATAAATTTGAAGAAGAATAAAATGTGTTTAAAGGTATGGCCGGTTTGAAATTAATTTTACTAAAATAAATAAAATACAGTTAAGCAGTTTTACAGACAGGAGATGTTGAAATAGCTGGAATTTGGAGGATGCGAGCGAGGAAGAGTGACGAATATAGAGAGATCGAGTTCCAGAGTCTGGAGGATCTGATGAGGAAGGAACGACTAAATGCAGCGGATTTTTAAGGGGGAGGATAAAGGTCGGAAAGTCGAGAACGGGTGGGGCGGGAAAGTACTGAGGATTTGAAAGTTGGAAGATCATAGAGGTAGGGAGGAGAATGGGAAAATATGACTTGATAGAGGAGAGAACCAAGGAAATATTGCCTACGGTAAGATAGGTATAACCATGCCGACTCGGAGTACAGCTCTGTAACGTGTGCGCTCCTCGAAGAACCAAAGACAAACCTGATGAAACAGTTCTTACCAGTGATCCATTCAATTACCCAGTGAAGGAGGACATACACAAGCTGGAGTTTCCTTTAGCTGATTTCAGTGTGAAATTGTAGCGGTTGCACCTTCAAAATCTTGTGAAAGGGGACAGAATTAACCCGCATAACCATCCTGACAAAGAGGTTCAGACATATTGCCTATACTATACGACAGTTCAGTGCAGGTAACTTTGTGACGTCATGATCCAAAGACAATGTTTTNGGAGATGTTGAAATAGCTGGGATTTGGAGGATGCGAGCGAGGAAGAGTGACGAATATTTAGAGAGATCGAGTTCCAGAGCCTGGAGGATCTGATGAGGAAGGAACGACTAAATGCAGAGGATTTGTAAGGTGGAGGAATAAGGTCGGAATGTCAAGAACGGGTGGGAAGGGAAAGTACTGAGGATTTGAAAGTTAGAAGATCATAGAGGTAGAGAGGGGAATGGGAAAATATGACTTGGTAGAGGAGAGAACCAAGGAAATATTGCCTACGGTAAGATGGGTATGACCATGCCGACTCAGAGTACAGCTCTGTAACGTGGAAGCTCCTCGGAGGACCAAATACAAACCCGATGAAACAGTTCTTATCAGTGATCCATTCAATTACCCAGTGAACGAGGAGATTAACAAGCTAGAGTTTCCTTTAGCTGAATTCAGTTTGAAATTGTAGAGGTTGCACCTTCAAAATCTTGTCAAAGGGGACAGAGTTAACCCGCACAACCATCCTGACAAAGAGGTTCAGACATATTGCCTATACTATACGACAGTTCAGTGCAGGTAACTTTGTGACGTCATGATCCAAAGACAATGTTTTATTTTTAATAAGAAACATTATTTTGTTAATACAATATTTTAGTATATGATTATACACTCCTATGTAGTGAATAATATTATTTTACTTGGATTCATTAAGTCCCAACTCAATGTTAGAAAATTACACTTTACGTCGTTTATTTTCCACTATTTTTTTCGTATTTGACTCCTACATTCATCTAATTTTTTTAATAACTAACACGATGCTATAAGTGATTATTTATTATTGTCTCAATTCACGTTTCTGATTAATTAATTATTATTAAATATTTANTTATATTTTCTTGAATTTAAACAGTTTTTTTTTTACATTTTTATAAAGTCAAAAATCATATACATGAAAATAATTTATCTCTTAAATGTCTATATTCATTAATGACTGGGTATTTTCCTTCTAGTAGAATCATAGTTTTTGATAGACTTTTAAATTAAAATTACAGATTCAGAGGGGAGAAAGTCCCTAACGCAGGAGCTCTGTAAACTAAGCAGATTTCCAATGTTTTTGCAATAACTAAGTTTTCCGTTTTAACTTGAACCATGCGAACACTAGAGCACGTAGACACACATTGACACACGCACACACACTCTCTATTAAGTACAAGTTGATTAGTTTTAGAACTATAAAGAAAATTATCTAAAATCATGAATTTTAAGTTCAAGGTTTTTTTAGTTGAATGTTTTTTTAAATTCTTTATTGTAGCGCTTGAAAAAGTTTATAGTTTTAGAAAGAGGAGATAGTCGGGGTTCGGTCAAAGGTTTATTATTAAATATAAACAAATTGTGGTTTTATTTTTCCCCAGATTTCGGCCTGAATTTCAGAACTTCTTCAGGGCTATGGGGATGAAGAAGGGAGAGATTCACAAATTATGTGTCTGATTCTCCTGATTACCAACGTTTAACCAGCATCCCATAGAAAAAAAAAAGTTTATAGATTAAATTTCTCGATCTTTATTTTTATAATGGAGAAATCATCAATTATAAAAAGATAATATATTACCAAAAACAAAAATTGGTATTTTTCTCTTGAGTCATTCTTCAAAGCATTACGAAAACCTCAAATATCAGACAAATTGAAACATTGTTTGAAAAACGGAGATTGCTTTTGGAATTTTGAGACGCTTTAGGAGGTTTAGAATAGAAAAATTATAANTGATACTATGTCTTGAAAACAAGAGCTAATATATAATTTTTATGGTCATTTTCGGTTTTAACACGCGGAAATACATTAAAATCAGCTAATTTCAACCCCGAAACAAAAACTTTGTTGTTCAGTGTTATTCATGGTGTCTGCCCATATGTCGAGTAACTATCTATAGTGAGTTCTAGGCTGATGACATCTTAACAAGAAAACACATTTCACATATTTTCGACAGAGCACGTAACTCGATGCGTTTCTTTTACTTCCTCCGGAGTTCCAGCTTGAAAACTGAAATATGACGATGAAGACCATTTCACCAACGATCCTTTTTAAAGTCACTCATATTTATGGGTACATAGCAGATAAGCCATTTAATTCCAATTTCGATTAAATTTGAAGAGCGTCTTAACGTTTTTCGAAAACTTAACACCAACCAGATGTTTTATATTGAACCGCAAAAATTCAGAGGAATCTCTGAATTATTTACAAGTAACACTTAGCCACAGAGTGGAAAATACCTCCAGCTGAGACACGTTGATGAAGTCGTATAACGGAAAACGAATTTTACATGAAGTTGTAATGTTTATGTAACTTAAGAGGGGCGGGAATCCAAAAGTATTGTTATCTTTACTTAAAATCACTCTACAGGATTTTTATTATAAATCCAAGGAAAAAGAAAAATATGCATATGAAGGAACTTTGTTACAGAAGTGCAAATCTCTGAATGCGCTTAACTCGACTAATAAAATAGAGGTTTCTATTTCGTAAAACATAATTTGATGGTCTGAGGATTTATAAAGCAACGATTTTCACGAACTTCGATAAGAAAATCATCAAGATTTTCGCAGAGCGAAATGTTGGCCATCTTGTGACCTATTGTGACTGTTCCTCAAGCTGCTGTGGGAGGTAAAACTTTCCACATCATCAAATTAGTACAACTAAAATAATAATATAAAATAATCAACTCTGTTTCCATCGGGTCGAAAATATTTTATTTTACCAAATATAAATTAAACCGTATTCTCACTCAACAAAACATTTTCATAGGAAAATGGTGACAAGGGAAAAACAAAACGATGAATATTTATTATTCACATGTTTATATAATATTTTTTCATACACGTGTATATATAACAAAAACAGAATGTTCGTTCTAAATAATAATTACAGCATCCGTTAGTTGAAGGGGAACAAACAAGATATAAATGGGGATAACATTATGAATATTGTTGCATCCTCTTTGAATACCAATAACGCGTGGTTAGAGGAGATGCATTCAGTCATGCAAATGTTTTAGTTTAATCAGTGGAAGGGAATGCATTTAATCACATATGCAGGTAGTCTGTTTACGAGTGAGCGATTTGTTTACACCCCTCCGATGTTTGCACTGATCTCATTGTATGTTTGTTTTAGTAAGGGAATTATTTAAACATAAAGAGGCGAACTGGAGCGAACTCAAATCAAAAAGTTTTTCCTTAGATTTTTATAAAGAGCAGGTTATGTAGAAATTATATAATAAATTTCAAATTCGGCTAAATCATTACTTGTTTCACAAGATGGAGGTTACTGATGACACGGTGAATCATGTGTCGGGTTAGTCTTTTTGGGTGCCCTGTAAAAACCGGCCGGAGATGAGCCTGGCTCAAGTGGACAAACTAGTGTGAGGACGGACTTAAATAGAACGAGTGAAATGTCAGTAGCTTGGTGACCCCCTTCGGATCTGAAGCAGTTTGTGGATACCTGGCCTCTCTCTCGGGCGACACCCACAGAACTGCCGCGTCGTACCAAAAGGCCCGGGTTACGTCGCCATTCCTTACTCCGATCTGCCACTTTACAACCTTAGAAAAAAAAAAGGGCATATGGTCAGTCAGGAGCTGCGTGAGCTAAACATACGTGCCATGTTTCATTAAAGATGATCACAAATATGAGTAAATAATTTGTTGTTGTTCACATAGGCTTCGACGGTCGTCAGATTTATATACCATCTGGATTTAAAAAACAGCTCTCATTCTCTACTCAGCCCTGAAGAAACCATTACATGATGTGCGAAAGCTCGGCAACTATCAACAACTTGACACGGTCCAACCCGGAAGAAGAAACGGTAAATACAAGTAAATAATTTGTTCTTCATGACGGGAGGGCCATAATCAAAGAAGGTTAGTTTACTAAGCCTACCTTTAAATAAATCGGAAGGGAAATGGAAGGGATCCGATAACCATCTTAGCTACATTCGTAAACATTTTATTTGATCTGCACTCGTTAGAGTGCTTNCGCCTCAAGTCAATAAAGAAAACTTGCCCAAATAATATAATATGCCATAAAGCTAATGAAATAATCCGCTCATATACAAATAGACAAGTAATTTACACTGATGGTTGAAGAAAGAAGACAGCGTTGGCATATCAGTAGTTTGCAATATCACCACCATAAAACAAAAGCTCCCATCATTAGCTTCAAATTACACTGCAGAAATGCAAGCAATTTCATAATCCTGATTCCTGTCTTTTATTAACTAATTTATATATTAAAGGGTATTTATAGGGCGTAATAACCTAGAAGTTGATTGCCCTTCAATGATCTACTACTACTACTCTATTTATTTATTTATTTTTTTTTGCTGTTAGCCTCCCTTGCAACCACTTAGGGTCATTGGAGGGAGGGGCTATCTACAGGTTGCCACCCCATTTTAAACACCCATGGCTCAGGACAAGCTTCTATATTATAAATAAAAGATTGACCTGGGCGGGATTTGAACCCGCGGCTTCAGGATTGCGAGACCCGTACGGATCCCCTGAGCTA
>KZ808491.1:163532-171032 GCA_000696205.2 Oncopeltus fasciatus | reverse complement strand
ATCCAATCCACTTCCTCCAGATATATTTGCTAATCCAATACAGCATTTGAACTTCATATAAACATAGACAGTAGTAAGAATAGTAACAAATTTAGACTTTGAGATAACAATGCCTACAAAATAATTTGAAAAACGGATTAGTCCCAAAATTTATAATCAATGAGATCGCCATCCTGAAAAAAAATTAAATACACACACTGCATCCCAAAAAGTGAGAGACAGTATGATTTTTGACAGATAGCGAAATTGTATTATTCAGGATAAAAAAAAGGACTCACCCCGGCCCATTTAATGAATAATTACGTACAAAAATAAAAAATCTAAGGGATATAATCTATTGAATTTTGTTTAACTTGTTAAGGGACACTCAAAACTACCAGAAAGTTAATTAGTTGACATATTTTCAAGTAGCTGTTTTTTTGATTAGGACAAAAGCACAAACTAATAAAACAAATAATTAATAAACTAAAAAAAAATTAGAACCGCTAGCTCACTGGGCATAGTGAACTAGAGGGAAACATCAACTACCTACCCCATTCGTTAAGAATGTAACCAATTTGTAGTGAGTCGCTATAGAAGTACACCAGAAATCCGTTGGTTCACTATAAACAGAAGACCAGAAAGAAAAAATCCCTGTTCTCTGTAAGCATTGCAATTAAAGTTCCAGTGCCATAACTATTGGACTAACCTCTTCTTCTCGGCATGCACATCTTAAATATCAATCTTAATTTAATAGGAATATTTATTGTACAAATTGAAAACTCTCTACCATTTACAGTACCTGTATCTACCTTCCTATATACTAAAATGAATAACATATACTGATTACACACATTCAATGTGATCTATACACTTTCAATTTGTGTGTCTGACTATGAGATTTTCACAAGAACATACCTTTGCACACCTTATTGATTGACCAAAAACAATAATTTACATCGATGCACAAATTCGGACATTGGTCTTTGCTGGACTATGTCCGTATAGGAGACCATCTTAATTATTTAAACTAAGTGTCAAAACATTAGGAAATTAATTAGAATTGATTTTAATTATGTTTGAAAAGTTTAATTTTTAATTCAATATCGAAATTACTTAAATTATAAATATAATGATATGGCTAGTAATGTCTTTAAATGCAAAAAAAAAAAAAAACCATAAGAAACAAAATAAACAATACAGCGATACACATGAGTACATATTTGATACATATGTTTAATTTTATCACTTTTAAAAGTTAATATGTTTTAGAGTAAATAGTTAGGCTGGTATAAGGATGTGTGAACGGTACGTTGGGGTATTCCAAGCGTAACACAGCGGGTTCGGTTTCCGCCATGGGCAGACTTCGATTGACATGTAAAAGACACTAATGAATGTTTAGAATAGGGTGGCTAGCTGTCTAAAGAAAGGAAAAAAATGTTTTACTTAGACTAGTCCTCTAGATTTTATCAGGAGAAGGAAGTGCCAACTGGAATGCTTTGCAGATTTTTTTTTTTTTTTNTGTCGGAGTTATGAGTTTCTGATTAATACAATCTTCTATCAATTTATAACTTTCAAACTTATTATTAATGTAAATGATTTGAATTCCTGAAAAAAAAAAAAACTTTTTTTCTCTAAACAACTATTAATTTAATATTCCCTTTATTTTTTTTTTACAATGCTTATTAGTTCTTTTTTTCCTAAAACCTCCGTTAATGGAAGTTTAACCTTATGAAATATGGTTGTTTTTGACCAAATAGTAGACATACGTGAGATTTTCATAATTTTGAACAGATTTGTTTTATAATGGATTCAATGGCTTTAGGAATAAGTTTTTCTTAATTAACGTATTACTATCTATCATAATAAAGAAAATGAATGTGAATAGTAATTTATACACTGTAAGAGTATGGTTGCATACTCTTTCAATTTCCTTCAAAATTAGTTCTTACAATGGATTTCATTTGATAGCCATAATATCAAATTCGGTTTTGATTTTTAAAAATTAGAGAGCCCACAGAACACTATAGTTTACATTCTGAAATTTAGTTTTATCAATAATTTTACATAATTAAAATTTCAGAAAATTAAATTTTACTATAATTTTGATCTTTCATTTTTTCATAAATTCAACAGTAACACAATTCATGGCGGTTTTTAAGTTTGCTCTTCCATCAAACCTTTTACCTATCCCGATCTCTTGCGATAAAATGGTTTAAAAAATAGGCCATACTATCATAATAACATGCTCCAATCAACATTATATATCTACAGCTATCAATCTATATGTTTATGTATATATATATAAACACATTGCGGTCCAGCGTCCGCAACTTAAAAAGAAAAATTGAAGCAAAGCTTTTTTCTTCCTGAAAATTCTCGGCTGAGTTCGTTTCGGCAGGAATTAGTCGGGATGAAGATGAGGTTTATAAGGTAACTAATATTAAAAATATTTATACATTCCTTAATTTTTACTTTACTAGATTAAAGTATATATATATAAAAAAAGTAGGTAAAACTGTAATTTTACAGCATTTACATGGATCGTTAATATTAAACCGGAATTTTTTAATGGAAAATATACTTTTTTTTTGCTCAAAACTGTTACACTGTATTTTAAACGAGGCACTGTCCTTCGATGGCAATTCGTGGATTCCTCGCCAAAAGTATTCTTGCTCTTTTGAGTCAAACAATTAGTCCTCTGTAAAGCAATCACCAATCACAAAGTCCTTTACGTACATCTTTGTAAGAAGTGAAGCCCGTTTCGGCAAGTGCTAGTCTCGCCGATCCATATATCTAGTAAACATAAATATTAATAATTATTATAATAATTAGCTGTCGGATAGAGCCAAATCAAGCGTGCGAGCTACATGCGTAAGAATTTCCCAACCCAACGCCATTATCATTTCCTGGAGTGTGATGTGTATTGTCGTGGAGAAAGATCACTTTGATGTTATAGTCTTTTTTTTTTTTTGCGCAAAGCTTCAAATTTAAATTGATCACCTGTTGTCGATAGCGTTCAGTATTAACAGTTGTCCAGGTTTAAGCAGATCATAGCTCATGATCCCACCAAACACAGGTCTTCCGTCCGGAGCAGTTTGGCCTTACAGCCCATGTCGATGCAGGAGGTTTAGGATTCTCAAAGTAAATTAAATCTTTATCGCCAGTCATAATTTGACGAAGAAATGGCTTTTGTAAATTGCGAGCGAAATTTTGTAGGTTGGAAAGTTGTCCATTTTCCGACCTTCTGGATCTTTTCCCATGGCTTTCATACAAATGGACAAACGGTTTCTCCTCCCACTTTTATATTGTCTGCAAGTTTTCGTTGCTAGATTTAAACATTTAAATAACTCAAAGCTCTGTGATTCGTTTGAGACCAGCATTGATAAACATCCGATGGGATTCTTCAGCAGTTTTTTTTTTCTTTTCAATAGAAAATCTATTGTTGGCACTGTAGTTCATATGTTCAGCGCTACTAAACACACTGTTGTGGAATTAAACTGACTTCGGTTCGAGTTGGAAATTTTTTTTTTTAATGGTTTGTCAACCTTTGGTCATTAACGCCAGAGAGATATTATTAGAAGCGGGAAGATATTTTCAAGAAGAAGAATTTCTTAGCAATAGGTCAGAGTGAGGTATAATAAATTGTTAAATGCGAATAGTTATTATATGGATAAACATAGTAATTTCTATGTACTAGGAAACTATGAAATTTATAAGAAAGAAAAAATTGAGAGAGAATGGAAAAGAAGCATACTGAAAATGCATCTAGACAAGATTCAACAGCCTGCCCTCTTTCAGAAAGTTCATTAGAGAGTCTATGACTGTTTCGTTTTCCAATAGAATTTAACTTATATTTTTTCCTCGTTTCTTTATATTTTAGGCACTCTGTAAATATATGTAAAAAAAAACTTTTTGAAAACTTTTTTGAAATCTTTATAAGATGTAAATGAAACCAGGTGATTACTTGGTATCTATATGGACTGCTGCCTTCTATCATTAGCGAATTCTTGTTTTACGATAAACTTTAAGAGTTTTTTTTACATGTACTAAGTAAGATATTTATAAATGTAATTTCAAGTGTTGGGTGGCCATCATTATTTTTAAAATCAATCAGTATTTTATATTTTTATTGCAGAATATTTAATGAATTAGTTTTAAGTAGGAATCATATAAAGGGAAGGGAGGTTGAAATTTATTATACTAATATCAGAGTATTTATTGAAGTAAAGAAAATATTTTATAAACATAACAGGTACAAAATTTACTTTTCTAAATTTTATGTTCCATAATATTATTACGAAAAGGGTTAAATAAAGAAGATATTTGCAAATATGACTACGATTGATGAGAACTCTACCCACACATTCTTCCCAGCCAGCAGAGTTAAGTAATGTTATCTTTCTCTCTACGCTCAGTGTTCTGTCCGGTTTGTGAGGTTTAATTCGTCATCTACACTTATTTGTGTCCATCATAAAGAATCATGGGAAATTCGCTTAGATTACACAGTGGCGCAATGTTTTTCTTCTGAACCGCGGATGCTTCATCATGTACTGGAAAAGAGAATGTAATGGAAAGATGGATAGAATAATTAGGAAATAAATAAGTAGATAAATAACTTGTTAAATATGTATAGGTGAATATAGAGATAAATGTGTAGATTGAGACAGACAGGTTGGAGGATATTGAAAAATCGCCAATATCCTATTTACTGTTAGATATACAAAAAACAAAAATTGATAGATTTCAATATATGTAAAAATTTCCCTATATTTATGTTTTATAACCTTTTACATGTTGCATTTAAAGAAAAATATTAAAATATCATTAAAAGTAGGGCTTGCTCTCTTATTTTAAATTTTCTAAATTTAAGAAACCAAATTTGGTATTGGAATCAGATAAAAGGGAAAGAGAGTTTAGATGTTAACACATATTTATAATTGTGGATAAAATACCATAAAAAAACCAATATATTTATAAAATTACAATTTCAAAGTAAATAACGAGAGTCATTTAAACAGCTTGACAATGTCAGCTCCTCCTAGCATAAGACGATATATTCGACGGCTTCGTAGGTTAGACTCTTGACACTAGTCGAATCGAATAACTTATCAGTCTTGTCTTGGTAGCGTAAATGGAAAACGCACTGGCCCGGCAAGCAGGAAATTCAGGTTCGTGTCCTGGCTGGGACAGTTAGATTTTTTATTCTGTTCCCTTGCACTAAAAATTGTCAAAACTTTGGTGGGATTAAATATTACAAAAAAATAATATTTGTCTAATTTATGACGTTTATGATTTATAATTTTTTTAGATACTAAAAACTCTTATTAAGAAACATGAACACACACACGCACACACACACACACACACGCACGCACACACACACACACACACATACNCATATGGTATTGAAATAGTAATGGTTAAAGTTATATATTTGTCTCACCTTGAAGACCATGTTGACGGAGGTAGAAGACCCAATGAAGTGACGAAGAAGTGAATTTCGTCTGCCGTTTTATATGGGGGGGTTTCAACACCCTTCGAGTTTACGTCACTGCCCAGATGACACCCCACGAATTTTTTTTTTAGGGGGATTTTGTTCTTCGTTAAGGTTAGATCAAGGATATTTGAAAAAGTCACTCCCACTCCCCTAAGCGATTGGAGCAGTATTTGTGATTGAGAACTTTAGTACGGTTTTAAACTTCAATAAATCTAATCAGCTTAACAATTTATCTCTTTATTTATTACAATACAGACATTTAATTATTAATAGGTGTTCATAAAAATGAGGACATTAGAGATCCTTTTAAGGACACTTTAATGATTTTTTTTTCTTTAGCATTGTGTTGTTGTTTTTTCATTACTTAATAATACTAATCTATTCAAAATTAACGAATAGAATTATTTCAGCGAATATTCAACATATAATTCGAAATTGAAATTTTTTTGGATAATACTTATAAACAATAAATATTGCTACTATAAATTTAATATATAAAGAGAGTAAAATTAAAGTAGTACTACTCATTTAATTACTCAATTACTTAAAAACGAGTTTCTGAATTTTCGTCACTGGTTATCAATCTTGAGGATAACGTTCAACTGTTCTAACCAGTGATTGTTTAATGAATTCCAAGCTAAGCTTTACTATATGGTGAGCCATTCCCTCTGGTGAGGATCATGGTGATCCAATGGGTACAGATCAGGACTTCCTGTGGACCAATGCGTGGCAATAATGACGTTAGGGCAGTTCTTCTGAAACCATTGTTGGGCTCACTTGGGATTGTGAGCTGGAGTGGAATTCCTACCGGATTTCGCAGTGACTTCCAGCGAATCGTCCAAATGTATCCTGATATTATTCAGCGGATGTTAAAACTCCTTTTGAACAAAGGCTTTGTGCTGTTATTACACTTTACTCCCCCCCAGCATCATGTGTTGTGACCTCTTTCTACTTTTCCAATGACTTTCTGGGTCTCTAGATAACTGTCATATTGACTTCAGAATTGTCTACCCAAGACATAGTATTACGGGAAATTTATCTGCGCTGAACATAATTCATCGAAGAAGACCATTAGCCAAACTGCGAAGAACCACTTTTGATTTATCCACCCAAGTTTACCTGACCATTGTCCTCCCATTCTGTACACTCATTCTAAGTTTTTTTATTTATATTTCTACTTGTTCTGACCTGTTTGATTTCGCTCGAAAATTTACAAAATATGTCTTTTGTATTTTTAAAAAAAACGTCTGATGAGTTTTATTGATCTAATAAAAATTTTTTATTCTATGGCTTAATAGTATGCTTTCAAAAACAATGTTTAAATCGATAATTATTTTAGATATTCCAATATATAATTTTATACATTTTAAATTTTTATAAATAAAATAATGCCTAATTAAAGCATTGTTTACTGTAAATAACAGAATAACGCCCCAAATAGTTTGCATTTTTCTTTGGCTCACATGTCTTGTCATTTAATTTCTTATCATCCCTTTCCATGTGAGCCAAAGAAAAAGCATACAAAGTAAAGATAACAATCTAAAATAGGCTATGATTATGTAAACAATAATTAATCAAAACCTAACTTAATGCAGTTGAAAAATAAATTAAATTATTTAATCCCTGCATTAAAACACAGAATCGTAAAATGTTGCTCAGAGACTCTTTTTGATTTAAATGACGACCAATTCGTCACAATTTTTATATCTTATACTTTCTGAGCAATTTTGGAGTCATTAATTACATCTCAGGAGCTCAGTTACCTATTACCAAAGTACAAAGAATTTTAATCAAGTGAGTAAGCAACAGTACTTATAAAACAATAAAATATTGTTTACAAACTGAAATTTTTATATAACAGAAATAGTAAAATACAATTTTTAAAACACTAAAAGAATTCTTTAAAATTATTAAAATCACAATAATAACTCAAGGATTTTTAACCCTTTGAAATCCATATATTCGCAAACCGCACTATAAGCAGATACATCTACTTGTGGTAGACTTAAAATATATAAATA
>KZ808491.1:108286-129402 GCA_000696205.2 Oncopeltus fasciatus | reverse complement strand
CCCCCCCTCACTTCATCCCCCTCCACTCTCTTTGACTTCCTCTCATACTTTTAATCATCCTCCCTTACTCATAATCTCTGCTCTCGTATTGGTTTGTTTTCTCTCTCTCTCTCTCTCAAACTCTCTCTCTCTATCTCTCTCTCTCTAACTCTCTCTCTCTAACTCTCTTAATATTACAGTCATTTGAATTATGCTTAACTCGCTAGCTTTTCTTAAATGCTTTCAAACCAATCAAATTATTTTTCTCTCACTATATAAGTGTGTATTCCTCTCTTTCTCTCACTTATTGCTATCCCACCGCTTTCTCTTTTACTTCTCCCTTCTTCTTTTCTAGCTTTCTCCCTCCCACTCATAATTTTCCTATAACTTTCACTAGTTATCCTTTATTTTTCTTACCTTCTTATACTTCTAACTCAATCAAGCGATTTCTCTCTCTCCTCTCTTTCTCTCTCGCCCTCTCTGCCCCACACACTTTTTAAGTCCATTTTCCTTCCATTTCCTCACTTTGTTCTATCTCATTATTTTCTTTTCCCTTCCTTTTTATCATCTCTCATTCTCTTTTATGTCAATATTTTGACTTTCTGTTAAAACTTTCAGCTCAATCAAATGATTTTCTCTTCCCTCTATCTCTTACTTTCTGATACTGAGTTTATTTTTCTTATTTCTTCTCACTCTTATGCTACTTTCTCTTTCCTTCTTCTTCACTATCTCTTTCTTTTTTAACGTGGACTCCCAGTAGATACCGCCGGTATGTGTGTTGAGGACGACCCCATATAAATTAAATGATTGGCATAACGGATACACCCATATTCCACCTTATTTTGGATTTATTACTTTCATTATTTTTGCCTAAAAAAAAAAGTTAATGTCAGGAGGCTGAATAGGACATATACTATTTTTAGTAGTTTTCTATTTTTCCACAAATCTCAATAATAATAGATATTCCTGTAAAATTACATAATAACTGATTTTTAGTTTATTTTTCAATAGAAAATAGACTATTTTAATTGACCAAAATTAAAATCTTAGCCCTCTTTAAAAACTTAAAAATGAGTTTTAAGTACCTGAAAATCGGATTTTAAAAAAATCGCAAGACGATTGAGCGTACAGGGAATATATCTGATACTGTTCAATCGAATATGATGAACAAGTGATTTAGGTTTTAACTGTTCTGTCTGTGCATAATTTCTAAAAACTTGATTAACCAAACAGTAATCAAGGTTTACAGTTTGAAGTGGCTCTAAAAAAAAAAAGCAGTTAAACATTTATGTCTATGGAGCAATGTTTTCTAAAGCGTTGAGATTTACATATTTACTTTACTTAGTTTTTGTCACTCGTTTCATATTATTTTATAGTAAGTTCTTTTTTCACCCTAATCCGTATGCCCAATCCCTGTCGTCGGACTCTAATCCTTAAAATCCACCTAGATGACTAAAACGAAAATGGCATCTCGACAACTTGGGCTTGACGTCTAAATTTAGTGGGAGTGAGATCAATGAGCCCCTTCTCTCCGCAAGGTGACATTTAATTTATTTTATTTTTAGTTTTTATTTGTTTTATTTTATTTTTTTATTTTTTGTATATGTGTGCCATCAAATTTCAAAGTATTTTATTAACAACATGTAATGAATAAAGATTAAAAGAACAACAAATAAAATTAAAAAGTTTTTGTTGTATCACTAACGGTTAATTTGATGGTTCAAGTGGGTGAATGTGGTAGTTTAAGCATTTATAAAATTCAACTATAAGATAATTTAGTTAATTAATAGATTAATCAAGTGTACTTAAATTGTAAAAAATAAGGTACGAAACAAATTTTCATGAAATATTCAATGAAGGTTGTGCCTGTTACTGCAAAAAGTACTTAATTAAATAAAGAATGACTTGATCGGGACAATCCACTTAGAAATAGTGTTAAAATCTTAAAATAACCAATACTTCGTGGCCCCTAACGTTTGAAAATTTTTGATCTCACACTTAGGATTTATGCAATTTTTGTATAAAAATGTTTTCAAATTTATAACATGTTATGTTCGAAAAGATCAATCCGATATTGGGAGCTATGAGTAGCAATCGATTGTAAACGCAAAGTTTAAAATATTTACATTTTTTAATTTTTCTTTTGTTAAGAAATTAAACTATTGATGACTAATTTGCAGGGTTCTAATCATAATTTTATTTTTTCATTCAATATAATATTTGTTACCCTAAACTTATACTTAATGAACAAGGCACCCAAATGATACTAGATATCCTTAATACCAGAAAAAAGTATGCTATAAATATAAAAAAAATTTCTTTCGAAAATCCATTCGTCTTTCATAATTCTCTGATATTTTTATTGTCGTTCATAGCATTTTTAAACTGGTCTCTTGGGGTTCCGAAGCTTCGATAATAATATACCGAGTAAAAAACGTTTAAGACAGATTAATTCATTTTAAAATCGTTTGAAAAAGAATTTATAAGATTAAGAGGAAAGAAGTTGAGAGAAATGAGTAAAGAGTGAATTTTACCATTCTAACGTCTTTTAAGAGTAATCTGAAAGATTTCACTTACAAATCAATTTATATTTAATTTACNGGATCTACCTTGACCGAATCCCAACTAAAATCATCTAATATTAGTAATTTTTTTTTATTAATTTTTAATAAAAACCAACTGGATCCGATATTTTTGTGTATTTGTGCATGAATTTAAACGCAGTATATTTTAGGATCGTTTAATGAGACCATTTCATTATCTTGATTACTTTGTGGAATGTTTTCTACAACCCATCATATTAAATCTTAATTAATTTCTCTTTATTCTGTTGATGAAATAACTAGTGTAATAGGCCATTCCAAACTAGCATTTTTAAAAAGAGCATTTCCAACGAAAAAAAAAAAAATAGTAGCATAAGCTAACAAATTTCCACTCTAAAAAATTTGATTTATCAAATATGAATTTTGTGTTTCTTAGCGGTAATTATTATAGATCCATTTTCAATGAATCCATAGCATTAAAAACTTAGATCACAAAGCTTATTCGGCTTCAAATGAGTAATAATATTTAAGATAAAAAGTACAGAATGGGTGACAAAAATTATAATTAATTTGTTTATGTAAATAATAGTGATATATCATCTTTATTTTTATTTTATTCATGTATGAATAGCGATATTTTATAAAAGTTCATTCTCCCTGTAAGAATCCCATGCCGCAGGAAAAAAAGAATTCCCCAGCCCCCTCCTTATCCTGTTATAAGGGTACGTGGAGAAGTGAAAAATCCTATCAGAGGACGTGGACAAGTAACGCCTCCTCGTCGAGTGACTTCTCGTTCCTTTTGGTCCGTTAAATCTCCATCCCCCACGTCCAGGGTATCCTCGGGGCGAATTCAAATCACGTTTTCTCCGGCCCCACGATATCCTCCCTCCGAACCGCCATCCCTCTCATTCTCCTCTCTCACTCTCTCTCCCTCCCTCCCTCTCTCTCTCTATCTCTCTCTATCCACCCCCTTTAATCTTGTTATCACTTTCACTAGTGCTTTCTTACTCTTGCTTTCCGTTAATACTTCCAGCTCAATCACACTATTTCTCCCCCTCTGCCTCTCTTCATCCCCCTCCACTCGCTCTGACTCCCTCTCATACTTTTAATCATCCTCCCTTACTCATAATCTCTGCTCTCGTATTGGTTTGTTTTCTCTCTCTCTCTCAAACTCTCTCTCTCTAACTCTCTTAATATTACAGTCATTTGAATTATGCTTAACTCGCTAGCTTTTCTTAAATGCTTTCAAACCAATCAAATTATTTTTCTCTCACTATATAAGTGTGTATTCCTCTCTTTCTCTCACTTATTGCTATCCCACCGCTTTCTCTTTTACTTCTCCCTTCTTCTTTTCTAGCTTTCTCCCTCCCACTCATAATTTTCCTATAACTTTCACTAGTTATCCTTTATTTTTCTTACCTTCTTATACTTCTAACTCAATCAAGCGATTTCTCTCTCTCCTCTCTTTCTCTCTCGCCCTCTCTGCCCCACACACTTTTTAAGTCCATTTTCCTTCCATTTCCTCACTTTGTTCTATCTCATTATTTTCTTTTCCCTTCCTTTTTATCATCTCTCATTCTCTTTTATGTCAATATTTTGACTTTCTGTTAAAACTTTCAGCTCAATCAAATGATTTTCTCTTCCCTCTATCTCTTACTTTCTGATACTGAGTTTATTTTTCTTATNTATTGGAGTATGAGAACCCTTTTGCACGTGTATAGCCATGTACATTACTTGCATATGGGTTGCAAAATATTTACAATTTTTTTATGTATGTAAAAAAAAACTTCAAATAAAATATGAAATATAATAAAAAATAAGACAAATACAAAAGGCTGTTCGGTTGTTAGTCGCTGTCTGAGGGATCCGCAGTTGTCGTAACCTGCCTGGCTGGAGGTCTAGCTGCAGACCTCGAGAGCTGTTGCTGAAGTCTGCCTGCTCCCTGTTGCTGGCTCGGTTGCTGGGCTGATGGGATCGACCTAGTCGTAGGCCTAGAGGGTATCTGCCGACCTCTTGGAGTCGGAGTCACAGCTCTCCGAGTGGTGGGGACACTCGTTCTTCTGCTAGCCCCACCTGCTTGACAATTGTGTACGGAGGAGTTAGTTTGCTTGTTGGAGAAGATAGAGGAAAATGTGTGAATCAGTTTTTAGGGAATTACTATTTGGGTTGTTCATATGAGATCATAAAATAATTTTTGAATTATTTTTTTCTATGTTTATTCGATTCTTACGAAAAATGATTGTCTCTAAAATTAATAATGTGAGCTTGGAGGATTCTGAGCTTGAGTGTGCGCCAAGCTAATAGGGGTGATGAGCTGGGCCGCTGTGGTGATGAATGAATTAGTCCCTTGATTTCGCACGCAATTGTACCATAATAATTTATTGCGTTAAAAAAAAATACTAATAACCCTGGAGAAAAGACCAATACAATAACAAATTCATATGATCATCATGGTCAAGATATTGGTCCTCGAAAATTGACCAATATGGCCAGTCTAAGAAATTCTTTACATAAATGCTCTTTTGTGGAACCCTCTTATCTGAGGAGGACAGTCCTAAATGTATTAAATGATGACCAAGTTAAGACGAGTTAAGATAAGTGTGGAGCATCAGAACGACTATTACTAGCTATCGAATTTGTGCTAGAATCAAATCCCTTGGAAAAATATGCTGCATGTCCACTCGGAATACATGGAAGAATAAAATAAATATTACAATAATATTACCAATTAAAGTAATTAGGAAATATCTTCTTATCTGAATTGTAAACATGAAAAAATATTGTCATTAATAAAATGTTAGACTACATATTTCCGGATGTTATAAAATAATTGTTAGATTTTGTCTATTTACTGTAATGTTATTTGCCGGATAATTTTTATTTTATTAGAAAATTATTTTTTATTTCACTCAAAGCCAGGTTTGGATGTTTGATTTTTGGAAAGTAAAAGATAATAAACCTGCAGCTTAAGGATGGAATAGGGCCTCAGTGGTGTTTCGGAATGAAAATTTATAATTTTGAAACATGAAGAAACTCAGGCGGTTCAAATCAGTTATCCATTAGAGAGAATATTGCAATAAATTACATTTTTCAGCCTTGAGGAATGTGGAAGACATTTATGATATTCAGATATATTGGACATCAGTTAATATGAACATAGGATACCCTTAGGATTTGCATATGCCAAAATTTAGTAAGAAATTTGCCAACTATGTGAGAAATAAAAATAATTTTAAGAAGGAATAAACTAAATTCATATTTAAAACGGTATATAATATAATATGTAAGAGCTTACTGATTTTGAATGTTTAGGTCTTAATATTTTTTTGTTTGTTTGAATTTTTAAGAGTATTAATTACCTGGCCTGTTGGAAGCTGGAGTGATGTTAGCTGGACTTCTATTGGTTGGACTGCTCCTCGAAGGACCTTTAGAAGTAGAACGTTGAGTACCTAGAATCCCGTTAACTTGTTTCCTTAGGTCTTCAATGGTCGTGCTGTTGATCTTCCCACTCAACATGGCGTCTCTAATCCTCAACATGAATTCTGCATCGAGCTCCGGGAAGTCTCGGATGTCTTCGCACGTGGTGACCATCCCGTCCGAAACGCATTCGAACAAGGGGTACCCGCAGCATGGTGGGTCTTCCTCGATCTGGCACTGGAAATGAGTTTAATAAGTCTCAATGAAACTGTCCCCAATTGATATTCCAAAATAGTAGAATCACTCCTTTAAGTGGTAATTGGAGATCTTAAGAGAACACGAAAGGCTATATATGTATTAAAGAAAGTCTAGTTCAAGTGGAAAATGCCTACTGCAAGGTAAATAAGTAAAGAGTGAATTTTACCATTCTAACGTCTTTTAAGAGTAATCTGAAAGATTTCACTTACAAATCAATTTATATTTAATTTACATCCTAGAGGGGTGATGGCAAATTAAAGGGGAAGAAAAGAATTATGTCTGGGTTTGAATTTTAAGCGGTCCTTTATAAATTATTCTTCTTTTCATTTTTATAATGATAAATGTTGAGTAGTTTATTCTTTCTACTCTGACGTATTTAACACTGAACCCCCTCTCCTCTCCTCTTTGCTTGTGTCAGATGAAGCACAGTATTCTTATATTAAATCTCAAATGGACCTCTGTTGAGGATTACTGATCAAAAATACTTTTTATCAATGTGAACCAAATATTAAGGAAAGAAAAACTAAGCTAATTTATCTATACAGTAAAGTAAATGGATATTAGTATTAAAAATTTTTGAATCATGTATACACTATATTGTCTTCTTTTGGTCCAATTTTGTTCAATAATGAATGGGAATCAGCTTTTCTCATTTAACATGACAAATTTCATTCAGAAAAATAGTCACTTCTAAACACTTGAACTGTTTGCATTAGGTACCTACGTTTTTTTTGTTTGCTACATTCTTTATGGACATTCATGCTAAGAAAACGAGCAAAAATGAAGTATTACTCTTTAAAATATATTCTCATAATTTCATTATGCATCTAGTTTAAGTTTTGGTGTGTTTACTTCTACACTTTAGTTCATTAATTTAAAAAAAAATACCCAATTGAACGAATCGGGATCATGGAAAAAGGTTTGTCTAAAAGAAACCACTTGTAGCACTAGAACGATTTTATTTTTGAAACAAAAAAAAAAAAACAGCCTAGGGAGTATGTTGGAGCCACAGAACTATTCTCTACGGTTTCCCTACTAAAAAGGCATTAGTACGTTATCATTAAACTTGTCTTTTTAACAGGATTAACACGGGGTTAAACGAAAATATGCCATAAATTAAATGTTAAAGCGTAATGTGGCAAGAATATATGCTAGTCGAGAATTGCATTTAACGTGAAATGTTTAGTTTGGAATACACTGCATATGTGGATTTTACAGAGCACTTTGCAAGCTATTTGGCAAAAGTCACTTATCTCAATTGAAAACAAGGCCTTTCAATCACAAATCTCTCATTCCAATCAAAAATCCTCAGAGGTTGGAATAACTGAATGTAAATTATCCATTTGATTTGCAAATGCTCCATGTTGCGTGTCCAACTCAATCCTGTGCAATGACTTTAGCGCTACACTAGTCTATGACCTAATTTCAGGAACTTCGCGGCTGTAAATTATTGTTTGTGTGCGTGCATGCTTGTAAATGTCTGTATGTTTTTGAGCGTGTACGAATGGATCTGTAATGACTACATTCACATACCTTCCATTCATGCTAGGTATATGTTTGTAGTCATTATATATTAATCATTCTCCAGGCGGTCTAAAAATATTTTTTATGAACCGTAATTTAAAAAAAAAAACTATTACCTCTTCTCACTTTGTCTCCCCTCCTTCCATGTTCTCTTTTCCAAATAAACTAAAGAGCTAATTTCATGTGTTTTATATTAAATATTGTGCTCACCATAAATAATAAGTTTCCTCATTCAATTATTATGTGAGTAAATAAGGAATGTTAAGAATGGTTAGCACATTGAAATACAGTTAAACTTAAAGATAAAGGATGTAAAGCATTGCCTATTGAATATCTAAAAAGTCCTTTGAGCAGGAAAGAAAAAAAAAAAAATGTCTTCCTTCAGTTGTATTTTATTTCTATTTGAATTTTCCATGTTATGTAATCCGCTACACTGATAGAATATATCTTAAATCATTAATACAAATCTTTGTTGAGTATAAATGTTATATCTGCTGCAGCAGATAGACTTTATGTACCCTAACTTGATAATTTAGGTAATAACCCAACTTCTATTTTTCCGATTTCTCTCAGTAACGATCTTAGTTCTTTTTTTTATTTTTATTAAAAAGCTACATGTCAAATTTCATATAAGAAACACATATTTTGATTTATAGATAACTAAATTAAAATTTACTACACTGGTAAACAACCCTTATTCTATGTGTTATTACACCAATTTTTCTTTTATCACTAAACAAATCTGTGTGTGATTCATTGCTGTATTATACCCAAAAGACACACAAAAAAAAACATTTTCGTACTGTCACTTGTGAATTTAGGTAATCCCGGACTTATTAACAATATTTTGAGGAAGATATTAAGAATGTAAATGAGAAGGTTGAGCGCTTATTGGCCTCTTCTCCATCAGGAAGCAGTTTGCTCCCTTGCTCTATTCATCTTAGAAGGTCTTTTTAATAAAATAATCTGCAGATTTGATTTTAGTTGAAATACTTTAAGCTCTAATTCCTCCCCTACGTAGGACTAGCGTTCCTTTGGCCTGGTTAAGAGGAAAGTCCATTGCTCCCGATGATTAAAAGGCATACTCTTGTAGAGAATTCCTGGTTACCGTGGTATGGGAATGAGAGCACACCCTAATGGCCTTCTGGAAAGTCTACCAAATCTGAATGTGTGAGAGGGGGGACGTACGAAATAGATCCCTATCCAAGCGTAACTGAGGACACACATAAGGCGGCTAAGGATCTGCCTGTGATAGCGAATCTATACACATGCTAGCACAATGGGAAATCATTATACGAGGATTCTCCGGGTTTTCAGGAACTATTTCTTTGAATGCCTTATGGTTTAGGGAGTCTTATCCCCAGCCCAGGCAGAAGGACGCGGCACAAGAGTGTCCTTTAAGGACGAATTCTAAGGGTCTCCTCAGACGGGTCTACAGACCGGCCTTGAGAGGTCCTTTGAAGCTCAGCTCCCCACCCCACTCAGAAGGATTACCACTGTAAACAAGGGGATATCCTCGCCGACAGGCTCAAACAAAATCCCATCCTTCCAAAAGACGCTTACCCGAATAACGAAGTCTGTTTTGTGAATGCGTATGTCGATTCTCCAGAGAAAACCTTTCGCATTCTTTGTTACGCTTATAAGAGAAATAATCTTTCTTTATTGGATGGAAATGTACATATATTATATATATTAATTTATCATTATTCATTATAAATATAAATAATATATAAACTTAACATGAACTGCATTCCTATTAGGTAACATAAATTATTAAATCACAGACCAAAACAAATGTAAACAATGCATTATAGATTAGCCAGCTCCTCTAAATGATATGTATTTTTGATTTCATAATATTTAGATTTAAGTATAAAGCAATTTTAAAATATTAAAGATACACTTTTTTCATCTATCAATATAGTATTAAACTATAAGTATTTCCTTTAAATATTTTTTTTTATTGTGGTATTTTATTTTACGTAAATCTACTTTTAACGATTTACTTACATTAAATTATACTGGGACAGTTCGATAATTTATTTTATTCCCTTGCATTATATCGTTTATAAGTATTTCTTATTTTACTAAATTCTACTTAAATTGCTTTTTTAATCAGTCACTTAATATTATTATTAGAAAGGTTACATTCTGAGGGACATTTCCCATTTTAAAATATAGTTTTCACATACTCATTTACATATTTTCCTGTCAATTCGCTTTTGTTTTAAATACCGGCCATTCTATTTTCATCTCTCCTCAAAATATTGTAATTCTATTAATAACCCTGAAAATGGGATACAATGTAAGCTAAAATATATGTGAATAATAAAAAAAAAGGCATATTTTAATTGAAATACTGTTTTGTTTTTTCATATCAATATTTCGAATGAACTCCAATCATCTTTTCAAGGAGAGTATTATTACTAAATTGTTTAAAATTTCAGAAAACTCAAAGCCGAATATATATTGGCCTTCAGCTTCACCATCACACACACACACTCGCACACACACGTATATATACATATGTGTATGTGTTTGTGTTTGTGTGTGTGTGTATATATGTATTGGAAAGCCCAAAGTTTTAGTTTCTCCTTCGTAGGTTTGGTGAAAACCTGTTTAAAGTTTCAAAGGAACTTGAGGAGCTTGATGTTTTAAGAAATCAATTTTTTACTTTAGTTCACAAAGATTGCTATTTCATGGGTCATAATATGGCATACAAACAGGCAGTACTGTCATAAATTATTAGTTTTGCTAAACATATGCAGTGTATGATAAATTCTAAATATCCTCAGTTTGTTAATATGCTAATTATTTTTCTTGTGTGTTATATAGAGATATATGGCATATAAAAGGTCCAAGGGACAGAAAAACGTAGTCAATATGTTTATGACTAAGTCCTAGAAGTCAAGTACTCTTTGTCCTTTGAAGGGAGTCGGAGAAGCATTCCAAATGAAATAAACACGCTTTCATACAGTTTTGTCAATTTTGACCCCCTCCCAATGCAATAAAAATTCTCCCCTCGACTTCCCCGGCCATAAAGTTCACCACCTCAAGACTCTCGTAAAAATATACAGTCCTCATCCAGGGGTGCAATACCCCCTTTTCGGGGTTGCAGTTTGGCTGAGAAAGGGTCATCAGGATAACGCCTCGGCATTAGAAGAGCAGTAAAACCTTAGTAACAGCCCTCGAGTCCTGCTGGCATGATCCTAACACACCCTCTACCCTTTGCTACTACCCTATACTGTGCCACTTTTTAAGGGGGTTGCTACACTTTCTTATTTTCTTTAATACGCGAGGTGTTAAATTCATAGGGGACTGGAATAACCCACGCTATGTAATAGTACTTCTGAACATAATATCTTCGGTCCATCTAAACAGAGCATAGAAACTTTATTTTTTTTATTTTTAGCTGCTAGCACAGGTAACATTTTTACTTGCTCTTGGGTACGATGACAGTTTGTTTTTTAATAGGTTCCAAAATTAAAATAATATATATTGGTGATAACGTCACTAAGTTTAAGTTACATTATTTTATTCCGAAAATAATTTAAAAATTGCAAACAATAGATATATAAAAATAAAAGGGGGTCGGGTGGACCGAGAAACATTAATTTCTTGAGAAATATTAAAACTTATATTATTGAAACTAATTGATCCCCACATTCAGGGAGAGTCTCATTTAATTTTATGGTCAGTCATTTATATATTTATGTATTAATTTATTTATTAAAACATAAATACAAGTCCAAAACTCAGGGTTGCTATTTTCATTATTTAAGAATAAATTTATATGAATATGTCATTTATCTTTACTCCTATTAAGCCACTAAGTGTCTTGGAGGGAATGGTAGTTTTACTGGGAGCCCCGTTACTCTCAGCATCTATTGCGCTGGGCAAGCTTTTACTTCTCGAAAAATGATGGAACAGGGCTGGGCTTGATCTCTCGATTGAGTTTGATGGGCTTAAATGAGAATAAATGACTGCTTTAATATATATTAACAGCCGTAAAAGGACAATGCAATGGAAAGTCTATGTCGCGGATCAGAAAGTGGAGAAAAAACTCAATGTTAAATTGAGTGGGCATATTGAAGAAGTTAATTCTTAATTATCTTCTTCAATATGCCCATTTTGTGGAACAGTTGAAGGATATTAATACAATAAAGTTAAAATACCTATTATTTATGTTACGAAATTATTTTCCCTTACAGCTAATAGTAGCTTTATTTTTAAAAAAAACAACAACGTTGTAATCATTGTTCAATATCGTCTTAACCTTTCCTCGTCTATATCCAATGCCAGTAGAAAAAAAAAATTGTTTTACAAGCACTTGCTGAAAAAAACACAAAAATATTGAATTTTTTTTCTATATTTAAAAAAAAGTGTACCTTCGAAATATCCACTTATTAATACCTTCGAAATATGACTTTAATAATAATTAAAATTGCATGAATTTACTGACTGTTATATTTATTAAAATGGTAATGCACTTTTCTGCCACAAAGGTTAAGATAAGCACCAATTTATGCCGATGTTTCGGGAAAATGATTCCCTTCCTTTGGGCCTAAAAAATTGATAATTTTTTATGAGTTTATTATTTATGTTTAAATAAATGAATTGAAAATTAAATTAGAACTCTAATTCAATTTTTCATTTAATTATATGAACATAAATAATAAACTCGTTTCAAAATTAACAATTTGAAAAGTTTCTTCTATTGAATTAATTTAACTGATAATAATTCAATTGTAGACGTTTTATAATGTTTATTTTAATGGTTTAGTTGTCTTTTATAATGTTTAATCTAAAATTTCCAAAGTTATTATGCACTAAATTATTAATGTTTTTACTGACATTCTAATAAAGTTGACAGCCTTTATATAAAGTTAGCATATAGTAAATGAGTATAATATTGTATTTTGTAGGCCCTGAGGAAGGAAATAAATTTCCCTTTTTATATATTGTTGTTCTTATTTTAATTATATGAAAAAGAACAACATTAACAATATAAATTAATTTTTAATATAATTTTTGTGCTCTTATAGTCCCCCTCCTCTTCCGTGGTTTCCGAAATTCAGCCTAAACACTTACTTTTCTTTATTTATTTTAAAGATTGAAAACTGTAAAATGCTTACAGGCAAATGTGTAAATAGGTATTAAATTTTGAAGGGACCATATTTCGTCTCTTTTTGAATTTCTTGTCATGGTGTCTAAGCTTGACTTCCTTGATAGAATCTGCTATAAAAGGAATATTGTTACTGATATTTTTTATTCTTTTACTTTTCTCTCTTAATAATAATGCCCTACACTCTAGAACTGAAGTATCCCACCTAATGAATAATTCATGTCAGATTCTGCTGTCCGTATTATGTTACAAATGTAATAATAATATTTTGTATCAATTGTTCGATTATTATTATAGTTTGAAAGTATTTTTTTTAATGCATATTTTAGCCTCTTTTTCAACCCCTTAGGGTCTTGGAGAGATGGACTAGGAACTGAGGTTGCCATCCCATTCTAAACATCCATTGCTGAGGAAAAGCTTTTATTTATCGATAATTGCTTGCCCAGGGCGTGATTTAAACACACAGCACCAGGATTGCTACCCACACCCGAACGAACCCCGGGTGTCGATGACGAAAACATGCGCCTCATAATGTTGCAACATATTTAAGGATGAGTGAAATTTGAAATAACAAAAGCACCGTGGAACAATTTATTCATTTTATGTTTTCGCCTTGCAGAAGTAAATGAATACTTTTTTTTTTTGTGAACTTTTGTCAGGCTAGATCTTGGAACTCCCCTGGAAGCCCTAAGACTTGGAATAAATGTTTACTCCAGTCTCGGAGGTAGGCATTCACCAAGACCTCTACGGTACCCTTACAACTTCCCGACTTTCTACAAAGTAACCTCTTTCCAGGCTCTGCCCTTGTCGGGGAGTACACATACCCGCACACATCCATCCGGAGTCCTCATTCACAGCGCACTCCATGTCAAAACTTTTCTACTTAAAAGCTCCACTCCCTCCCCCCGCTACTTCGGATCCACAGCGATTGAAGACCGACTTGGAGGGGTGTCTTTCCGCTAGAATGGTCGCAGACTTCCTCAGGAACTCAGAGAATAACTGCCAGCTGCCAAGAAACAACAATGAAGCCAAGTCTACGGGAGCGGGGGCTGTTTCAAAAGCAGCCGCTCGACGTAAGAGGCACAACTAGAGACTCTCGCGTATAATGCCGGCAGAATTCTGTCACAAAAGTCCATCGACAAATGAAAAGACTACCAAATTCCATCCGCACATTAAAGTATACAAAATAAGAAAATTTCTTAAGCACACTGAAGGGTAAGGGCTTCAGTAAAAATGGTACACAAGAAAAACCGGATTTTTTTTTATAACAAAAACTACATATGTTCATAGTTTCTTTTTCTTAATGGAGTGAAGGACCATCTACAGGTTGCCACTCCATTTTTAAACATTCGTGACTTCGGATAATCTATTATTTACAGATAAAAGCTTGCCCAAGGCAAAATTACATTTTAAACGAATAATATTCAGAACCTTTTTCTTAACAAAAAAAAAAAAACAACAACGAACTAAATTCGATTATAAATTTTGATCTGTCACTAAATTCCCTTTTTCTTCCATATGATATAAACAAATAATGAATTATTTCCAATATATACAATAAAAATAGAAATAACGAATTTGATTTCTACACTTTATAAATACGAAATGTTTTTCCTGCCTTACAGTATAAATTACACACTTAAAGAGCTCGAATTATTTTGAAAATGTAATAGTATATACTATATATTGTAAAACCATTCTGCTTTATATAATTTTTTTTGAAATGCTAATAATAAAGAAGAAACAAAGATTATAAATTTTATTCCCCTTCTTCTTAACTTATTTCAGTTATTTACAAACTCGTCAAACGGTTTGCAAAAATAAAGAAATAAAAGGTTCAACAAGTACATAAATTACCCATTTGCGAATACGAATTTGTTAATGATATGCNTTTAAGGTTTAACTTTAGAAAAAGTATTAAAAAAAAATAGAAAATAAAAACAACTTTGCCATAATTGGGAATGCAGTTCTTCTTAAATTTATATAAATTGCGTATTTTTTGTACTTACAGGCTGCTGGTATCTAATGCAGTTAAGTTCTGCATTTGCAAGAGAGACTAAACAATACAAAACTATCCAATAACTACACATTTTAAAGCGTTTATGTATTTCTCACCTTGTTTTATATTCCATTTTGCATATTATCGCAAGGTGATTAACTGAAGCTTTGGAGGCCCAATGCCACGACGATACATATGTTTAGGCTAAAAGAAGGGGGGAAAAAAATAGGTCTGCAAGTAGGTTTAACGACTAAAACGTTATATATGTAATTTGTTGAGCAAAATTTTACAGAAGAAAGTATCGAGCGTAAAGGGGAAAATGAATGTTCGTCACGCAGCGGATGCGTTAACTGAGCAGATTTCCAACACAAGGATGTTAAAGATGGACTTCGGATGGAGATTCGGCTCTAGACTGATCGGGAGACGAAAGGACCCTTCAAAGCATGCTTCATTGAGCTTTTTTTTTTTTTTTTAAATTTTGATAGAAAATTTAAAAAAAGTCAATTTCATACTTTCCATATCATACATATATATTCGTCAATAAACTAATAAAATGAACAAAAACTGGCTTTTGTTCAATTTAGTACACTTATAAACTATTTTTCTCTCATCAGATTTGAGCTAAAAGAAAATCCTTTCTACTAATTGCAAAAAAAAAAAAAAAGATGTTTTCAATGGTTTCAGTTTATAATTATTTATCAAAATAATACAGCTCTCACAGTCCTTGACACTAAAGATTTTCTTTATGAGATTAGGGGCACCTGCAAAACATTTCTACGAAAAGCGCGCGTAAATGTGATTATTTAGCTATTGAATTAGGGATAGTTCGGTGCGTGACGTCAATTAGAGGGTGGACATAGCTTTTATTGATTTTTATTTTTTATCCATTTATTTTTCCAGGGGGGTAAAAGTGTCCACAAATTAATGATTTGCCTTGTGTGTCCTTTTTGAATGCGATTAGCTCGCGGTTCCTCCGAGAGCGCGTGAGACAGAGACACATCTACTTCTGAGATGATTTTAGTTGGGGTTCGGTCGAGGTAGATCCAAAAAACACAAATTTAAAAAAGTATTTTATGATAAAGAATTATCTGCCAACGTTTCGGCTTACATTGCAAGCCATCTTCAGGGCTATCATGAAGATGAGAGAGGACGTCCTGTCCCTAAGTTCACATTTCCATGACTGATTCCATGACCGAACCCCAACTAAAATCATCTCAGAATAATATCTACGGTCAAAAAAAAAAAACTCTCCTTTTGAACACATCTACTTCTTTCTTTACCTATTTATACCATAAGAAAAAGAGAATAATTAGGTCTCTAGTTTCTTCGGTGGAACGAAATGAAAGATCAAATACTAGTATTTATTAGCTACTCTACTGAGAAATTCGCTATATTGAGTCACGATCGCTTTTATTATTGCTATTAATACTCTTCAAAATTGAATATATGATTTCTTAATTTTGTATTTAGACGTTACTCGCACATACGCGCAAGCACACACACAAATATATACATGTGTGCTAATTACTATGCCACCAGCAATCTGGCGTGCCACAGTACAGAATTATTTGAGGTTGAACAAAGGGCTGCTGAGTGAATAAGAACGCTAAATAGAAAGTTTTTATTGTAATTGCAAAAAAAAACAAAAAAAAAAACTACAAATAGTACTGAGGATGAGGCGTTAGTCTCGAAAGCGCTCTGCGTTAAGAAAACGTACATATAAGAACTGTGTAGGTTTCTGAACAACTTCTCAATTATTTCACCCACCTTTGATTGAGATCCTCCAATTATTAGCAGCTATATAGAAATAAAATATATAAACTCTCTTACTTGAATGTCCCTTAAATTTACTAAGAAGGCTGTTCAGGGGTGCATTCTCTCTTCCTTCTTCTCACCCCTCTCTTCCTACTTGTCAACCCCTCTCTTGATCGTCTGGCACGGGGCTGCCGAAAATTACTCATTCATTTTGTAAGGATGATGTACAAAGCGAACTCGAAATGAGAGTCGAGCTAACACTGTCCGCTCTACAAGTGTGTGCCGGTCAGTCTATCTGATAAGAGCTCTACGAACCTTTAAGTAAGTACCCTGGGTCTCTCCAGAGATGGCGTAGCTGTCGCTTAGTGGCCCTTACCATGAACAATATTATATATATATACACGAAGGGAAATTCGGCATTTAAGCCTATTTTTAAAATTCTTTAACGAATGAATTCTTAATTTCTTGAAAATCTTTGTTATTATTGGTGTTATAAAAATGTATGAAAGAAAATAGGTATTAAACATATTTTTAGAACATTTATGTTATACAATATTTCTTTAAAACACATATCAAGATAATATTTAAGAATTCAATTTCACATTTAGGACTAGTTATTTTTAAAACATAGAAAGCTTTTCATTACAAAACCATTGAATGAATACATTCGGAGAGACTAAACAATACATTTTAGGTTACATCCGGTTTTGAGGAAGAGGGAGTTTAGACGGGACAAAAAATTATAATCCTAATAGCTTTGTTTAATATATATTTGAAACATTTTGTGAAACATTATAAGTGTGAGTTGTAAATCGCCTGGTAAGAAAAAAAAATGTGCGAATTTAAGTACAATGGGTAAGCGTTTCCCATGCTAAACATTCTCAGATGGAGGTAAGTAATAGCACACGTTTTTTGTTGGGGTTCCGTCAAGGTTATCCAAAAAATACAATTAAAAAAAAATTTGTATTTTTTAAATTATCTGCTAAAGTTTCGCCTTACATTGTAAGCCATCTTCAGGGTTACCTATAAGGCGAGAGGGAACGTCGTGTCACCAGGATCCCAATTTATGACTGAAATGAAATGGAGTCAGCCATATTCAGTCATGAATGTCGTTAATTAAAAACTACACATTTTTTAAATTGGGTTTTTTTTTTTATCTACCTTGACCGAACCACCCAAAAAAGCATCTACTAATAATCTTTACAGTCAAAAAATTCTCCATTTGAACCAAGACGATAGACATTTACATTCGTGGACGTTCGTCAATTACATTCATTTGTACTCAATTTAATGATGCATGAGAAATCTGTGATTACTTTAAGCATATTCAACAACACGGTGTCTTACAAGAAATTGTAAAAAATATATGAAAACAATATCAATATAGGTGCATCTATACAAAATTCTCTAGATGAGGTTGATAATGACTGATATCAAGCAATATAAATTGTAAAGCTGGGGGTTACTGAGAAAAATATGAACTGAATAATCATAAATAGGTTCTTTATCAATTAAATATATGCTAATGTCTAAACAATTATTATTATAATAAGTGCAACAACAATTAACATTTATATTATGTAAATCGTTTATGAAGAACGTACATTAAGGTGTAAGAACTTACCTAGAAGAATTAAACAATCTAATGATCTACCGTCCATCTTAAAGCAGCCTTTAATTATACACTTTATGGTCTTTTTAGAAATCAATCTTTTATATCCATATTTAACAATACATAGTACAATCGCCTGATAATGTAATCGTCTCTTATTTACTGCAACTAGTTACCCCTGGCGTAAATAATGTGTGATCTTTGTACTGGAGCCAGATGGAATATTCATGAGTCAGTTCAGAAATATCTGGTGAATATCGAATGCCCTGACAGATATGTGCTCTCAACTAAAGCTGTCTTTCCTGAATTTAGCTCTTGGATAAATGCAAATGTATTTCCTCTCGAACGGGGGGCTTTTGAAAAAAACTTCAACATATACTACATTAGAGTAGACAAAACATATTCCCCTCGAAATTATATATATAATATATANGACAATGACTCCTATACAAACTAATTGCAGAGATAGATGATATCTGAGTGTGTCCGCATAAGCCGCTAGTTATCATGTCCAATCAATAATTTCGGGAATCTATAAATCTGCTCAAAAGGAACCGTTATGTCCCAGGCTAATGGTCACAAGTCCCGATACTTTGGCTGATTGATCTTGTTGATCAATCTTACATTGTAAGCCACCTTCAGGGCTATCATCATGAAGGCGAGAGGGGACGTCGTTCACTAAGATCCCATTTTCATGACTAACACCTTTATGATAGACCTGAAACGTTGGCAGATAATTTAAAAAATACACATTTTTAAATTTGTATTTTTTTGGATATACCTTGACCAAACCCCTACAAAAAAAATTTAATAATGATATCTATAGTCCATTTGTATTTTGTTTTGTCTGCCGACATTTCAGCTTACATTGTAAGCCATCTTCAGGACTGTTGAAATACAATGTCATAAGAAAAACACCAAAAACTATATGATTTACATTATTATTACATAAAATTGCTGTGACTAAAAGTAATGTAATATCAATGCTATAGAAAAACAATGGCAAGCGTTTACGGCCATTTAATGTAATAAAAATAATGATAAAATCATTTAATTTCATGTTTCTCTTATAATATTGTATTTAAACAGCCTTGAAGATTGCTTACAATGTAAGCCGAAACGTCTGAAGATAATAAAAAATACAAATTTTTTTATTAATTGTATTTTTTTGTATCAAACTTGACAGGACCTCAACAAACATTCCCTCTCAATTAGAATATTATCATTCTCAATACCAGCATAACATCAGCCTGTTCAAAAAATGCACATTAAGGAAAATTTTTAATGATGTAATTTAAAGTATTTAGTAGTCCTCTTTAAATTTAAATAGTTGAAAGTTAACATTTATTGATTTTTTTAGTATGTTGAAAACTGTAAGATTATCAGTATGCATTATAATATTATTAGAAAACATAAACTTGCCAAATCAGTCATTTACATTAAAAACAAAAGAATGCAAAAATTTATCTCTGCATTAGACTTCTATTTCATATTATTATCTATATTTCTTGTTATTATTGTTCTATTCAAATTATATTTAAATATGAGTTATAATTATATGCTACTCTACGTTCTTCATAATTAAGTAATTTGACCAAAAGTATTTCATGGCCCGCTAGATCAAACGCTTTGGAGATATATGCAAATACAGCTACATAATAATTTTCTTCTCCAATTTTTCAGTTACTCCAACCATCCCGTCACTAACCAGTCCACTGTCGGTTGAATTTATTCTTTTGCCCTGTAATTTAAAAAATCTTTCATATGAGGAATCCGAAAAGTATTGAACTGAGATAAATTTCTGGTTGAATCTCAGTTGCCTCTTATAATATGAAATATATATAAAATAAAAAGTTAACGGTTAAAATTTTAAAATAACTATAAAAAATTAGAGTCTATGCGTGACAGTTATGACTCCCCGGGTTTTTCTTTCTAGAGAAATATGTCAAATTCAACATTTGAATTCAGTCATTCATCCGGTCATTTGGATTCAGTGTAATTGCTCAATATTTTCTATAAACGTATAAAATAATATTTTTTTACTGGGGTTATGCTTTCAGAAGTTTAAGATGATCATAGTAATTTATTTATCTGGATATTTAAAAAAAAAATCATTTATTTATACTTATTAATCACAGGATGAAAAATAAGTTATGTGAATCAACTTATTCGAGATTTCGAAGTGCATATAATCTCAAATATTAAAAATACTTATTTTACTTGTGAATAAAAATTTAAAATTAAGAAAGTAACTTATACCCCGTTCTGTATACTTCTAGTAGCCTGAAATCTAAAATTCTAGAAGTTTAGAATCTTTTTGGCAAGATAAGAAAATTTCTCCTTTTATTTAAAATTCAAAAATTTATGCTACGACAGTAAGATTCTATGATATACAGTTTTTTGGTAATGTTCCAAGATATATACTTTTTTTTTTTTATTGCAAGATTTAAATTTTCATTGTAAAATTCTAATATTCTTACTTTTTGGGGTGAAATTATGGTAAGGTTTTAAGATTAATACCTCATGTTTAGATTCAAGTTTTTATATTCATGAGCTTCAACTTTTCGTGTCTCAAAAAAAAAAAAAAGCAAGCTAGAGAAAAAAATGTCTTCGTGTTGTTCATTTTTCACTTGATATATTTTTTTTCGGCTCTCTGAATTAAGATAAACGAATATTTAATTTGTATTAAATATATTTTTCTGATATGGCACCGAGTTGCTATTGATATTCAGATGGTTACATTGCATCAATATTTATTTTTACCTATTCTATTCTCCTTGAATGTATGTAGAATACTTTTGACTATTAATGGAAAGAATTTCATAAATAGAAAGATAAAAATAATTTTATAACTGATTCACATATGTTTATGGAGAGATTCCACTAAGTCCCCCCCCCCCCCCC
>KZ808491.1:94332-107872 GCA_000696205.2 Oncopeltus fasciatus | reverse complement strand
TAACTGTCCCAGCCAGGAATCGAACCTGGATCTCCTGCTATCCGGGCCGGTGCACTTGCCAATTGTGCTACCAGGACGCGCCAGGTATCTCATTCAATTCCCTCTACATTGGCGAGAGCCTAACCTACGAGAAAGACAAGAACTTCGTCTTACACTCGAAGGAGCTGACATTGTCAAGCTATTTGTCGACTCTCGTCATTTACTTTATTTAATTTTTTCTTTATAAATATATTCGTTTCCTGGCTGGGACAGTTAGATTTTTTATTCTATTCCTTCTCATTAATTGTTTATTAATGTTTACTTTTCACTGATTGACTATTTGTAAACAGATTTGTTCTATAACCTTTAGTCATTTCGCAGCAGTTAGGACATTCTAACCTAACCGTTGCGAAGCAAGTAAAACGTTTCGGGTACTTATGATTAATTTATTGGCATTTTTTATTTTAAAAAAACAAAAACTTTTAACACATTTTACCATACAGTTTAAACATATAGTTATTTATTTTTCTGTGAAAAGGAGAATACAAAGTATGCCATAAGGATTGAAACAAATTTCTGTCTTCCTCAGTCCCAAAGTCAGTGCAAGAATTTCTTTCTCGAAGGCAGGTGGGAAAGATGAAGAAGTGGAAGAAGAGGAAGGACAAGACGAAGGATCGGAGGCGAGCAGCTTCTCGGGTTGGAGTCCTCCGGACCCGGGGCAGGCGGAGCTGCCCCGCGTGAAAGTGGACTACGACCTGGGCATCGCGAGACGCTACCTCCGAACGGTCGGCGAGAGGGACGAGTCTGTCTGGGAACACCTCATCGAGATCCTGGGGCACGTCTTGAAGGAGAGGCCTCCGGACTGCATGCGCTACTTCGAGGAGCTCAGTCGCGACCTGAGGATGAGGAAGTTCGTCTTGAAGGCAGGCCCCTTCAAGGAGGAGACGGAACGCGACTCGCGACTCGACAAAGCCAATGAGATGCTCAGGTAAGCATGGAACGACTCGTTAGTTAGTTTAGATAAACTTCTTTTTAAAGCGTTTAAGATAAAAACCTTACATATATCCGGTGCCAAAATTGTTATCTATTTCGTAACGCCAATATCATTTAACCCATAATTTTGACTCTAATTATAATTTTAGTGATATTCCATTCCTCCCTTCAAAAGTTGTTTTCAGGAGGAGAGGAATCTCATATCCTCGGAGGATGCTATAAAAAACAAAAACAAACTCAGGAGTTAACTGGGTTTAATGATGTAATCAACAAAGGATAGGTTATAGGCGCCAGATGATTTAAGAATTTTCCACGTTTTCCTAATCATTTCTACCCAACCCCCTTCCTACTTTAAGCAAAGGAAACTTATTTATTTTGACCGTAGAGATTATTAGTAGTTTGGATTAAGTCAAGGATGCAAAATTAAATTCAATACATTTACTTTAAAAAAAAAGGTTTTTTTTATCAATCTTGACCTAACCCCAACAAATTTACTACTAACTTATTTATTCTTATTAGCAAATAACAAATCTAGTGCCGACATCTTTAAAAAAGTTGTTAATCAAGAGCAGTGTAAGGTGAACAGATTCCAGGTTTCATCGAAATGGAAATCAATAAGAGCAAAGTCCAATAAGAATAAAATAATAAATTTAAAAAGTGAGGTCACTAAAATTGACCCTGGATATTCAAAAGAGATGAGAGGAGGATGCGCCCAACCCTTGTAAAGACATTCTAGAATAATAAATGTTCTTCGTAAAAACGCTGTAAAACAAAAATGTTAAAAATAAAGTTTCATGTCTATAATCTAACGGTTTAAATTAAGAAGTTTAAATTCCGAGTTTGTCTCCATTTTAAGTTTGTGAAGAAAAAAAAACAACAACTGATTTTACTGCTTAAAACAAGTAAATAATGCGGTTTTTAATTGCCAACAAACAAACAATTAAGTTGGGGCACCCCGGTAGCTTATGGGATCTGTTCCGGTCTCGCAACCCTGGCGCTTCGGGTTCAAATCCCGCCCAGGGCAATCTTTTATTTATATGTAAAAGCTTGTACTGAGCCATGGATGTTTAGAACGGGATGGCAACCTGTAGATAGCCCCTCCCTCCATTACCATATGTGGTTGAATGGGTGGCTAACTTATAAAAAAAAAANTATATATATATATGTTTATCTTATAAAATCATAAAAAAATATAGTCTAGTAGTTAGGATCGGATAAAGTTTTAAAAATTCCCAAGCAATTTGTTACAAGAAGACTCTTGTATAGATATATTCCTTTTAAATTTGCTAAAAAAATATAGATTTAAGGAGTTTCTCAAAAATACACAAATTCCTGGTGGGAAAATGCAGCAATGAAGCTGTTTTTGCTATTTTAAGCGTTTATCTCTTAATTTAGTCCTGTTATGCCAGATTCCCGCCAAGCAGACATATTTATTCTGCCAAATGTCAATGTTTTATTCTATCTCCAAAATGTTTATGCAAGCTGAGAGAACTGGGAAGATATTATGGTACCGGAGAGAAAATTATTGTACGGGGTTAAAATATTTTGAGCTTACAAAATGACTTACTGTTTTCCTGTTTTATACTTTTTTTTTTTTAACACAGGGCTTTTGTAACACATGTTTAATTATTTACAAGAGTTTCTCAAAGGATATGGGTGTAATATGCAACTTCAAACAGCTAGCTTAAAACAACTATAGACTGTATTAAAAAAAAACCCAAAAAAACCAAATCTGTAGAATTTAGTTTTATCAGCGTTATGTAAATATACTATAAGTGTGGCATTCGGTACAAAATAATAAGAAACGAGTTGAGTAATAAATTGTACAATATTCAATTTAATAATTTTAAAATATTTTAACAAACCGCACACCGCTGATTTTTTAAAAATCTATGTTATGAATAGAATTACTGTATTCTATGTTATGAATATAATTACTATATTCTATGTTATGAATAGAATTACTGTATTCTATTTTATTAATAGAATATTCTGTTTTGATATTTTTATAGAGGTTAACCTTATTGATTGTTCGCGACAATTAGAATAGTCATTACTGATAATGAAAATATAAGGTTAGGAATTCTAGAAATGAGAAATTAATTTCAAAACTTGTTAGTGATTTTTAAATTTAAATAGAAATTCTTTGCTTGACAGGACTCAATATAAAACCATTGCAATAGAACAACATATTGCAACTATAGTGATTTTAAGAAAGGAAAGCATGATTACTATTCAGAATAAAAAGAAAAAACCCCTTTTAGCGAATTCCCAATTCTATCGAAGCAATTGAGGTAGATTTAAAAAAAAATTTCCCCTATTCTACCAACAAAAAATTTTACACACACAGTATGGTAAAGCAGACATTTTACACACACAGTAAGATATATATTTGAAATTTTAATCATTTATGTCGTGTAACATTTTTACAAAATGTACAAAATGGCTATGGTAATTAAAAATGAACATAACTGGTTTTCAAAAGGGAGTTTTTTTTTTTTTTACCGTTGATATTATTATTAGATGATTTTAGTTGGGGTTTATTCATGGAAATGTGAACTTAGGGACTGGACGTCCTCTCTCGTCTTCATGATTGCCCTGAACATGGCTTACAAAGTAAGCCGAAACGTTGGCAGATAATCTTTTAAAAAAAATACATTTTTTTTTTTTAAATTTGTATTTATTTTGGATTCACCTTGAGTAAACCCCAACTAAAATCATCTAATTATAACTGGTTTTCTTGTCCTTTATGACTATTATGGTGGTATATTCTAAGTTACATCAATCCTAGTTTAGTACTTTTATTTTGAATAAAATAAAATTGTGTTATCATAAATCCTAAATATTAGAAAGGGTGTTTACGGGACATGAAAAGGTCAATTAGAAATATTCATTAGCTACAAAGTTGTAGAATTAGCTTAGATTACGGAAATTCATGACGGTCATTTTCTATGTGTGCATACTATGATATTTTTTTTCGTTGATTTTACATTATTTCCAAATAATGTTGGTTGTTCGGAATGAGTTAAATAAAAATAAATTTAGAGGGAATCATATGTGCCAGCCAAATTAGAATCCTATAATGATGGTAATAGAAATAACTTTTTTCTTCATTTAAATATATCTCACTAAGGTTTCTTGTGAAACTAAACGCATCTTTAACTTACCATAAATTAACTAAATTATATTAATGTTGTAATGTAATTATAATGTATATAATAATAGTTTTCTTCAAAAAAATATTTTTTTCTTTTACAGATTTTACAGAAAAGTCCAGTGCCTCTATGATAGAGATGACCCATATGAAGACAAGGGTCCCGCAGATAAGGATTTGATTGAAAATTATAGCCTGCTCAGAGAAGCAGGAGTGGGGATTCCGAGGAATGATCTGTACAATATTTACATGGGCATTAGATATTTAGCAAAGAAAGCCTCTGTAACCAACCTGAAATTGTGGGGAATAGTAAAGGGTACCATTAAAAATTACATAATAGTCGAAGGAACCTTGACAGACGAAGCTCTTAAAGAAAGAAATAAAACAGTAGAATATCATGAATCCCAAACAAATGCCGTGGCTGAATTATCTTCTGATGACGTCAAGAGTACAGGAACATATGGTAAATTTACTACAGGATCAGTGCGGTTCGACCCACAAATAAGAACAGAATTAGATTTAGAAGAAAGGCAGGGTTTTAAGTACCATTTCCCTCCATTGCCAAAGAAAGAAAGTGTCATTATGTCGAATCCTCCTATTGAGTTACCCGGGGATGGAGTAAACAGATATGTTTATTATGTAACCAACAATCCAGCTGATGACTGGGTCATCTTGCCAGATGCTACTCCAGATCAAATAGTTACTTCACGAAAAATTCACAGATTTTTCACAGGCCTGTTAGACAGTGAGGTGACTTCTTTTCCTGCGTTTCCCGGGAAAGAAGCTGAACTCTTAAGGGCACAGATAGCCCGTATTACGGCATCCACTCATGTATCTCCTGCCGGATTTTACATTTCGTCTTCTGAAGAGGAAGCGCTCGTCATTGAAGAGGGCAATCTCTATGCCGAAGATCCTGACTACCAGCCTCTGCCAGTCCGATCCTTGCTCGACGAGAGCTTACAGTATTGGGTCCACCATGAGAAGTTCATCATGAAGCATGGTACAACTTCCCCATGGAGAGCGACTACCAAGAACGAAAGGCTGGGCGAAGAAGAAGCGGATGACGAACAAGAAGAAATGCTGGAAATGCCTCCGGAGATACTGAGAGCACTGACTGAGGATACCATGGACGAGCCGGCCCCAGCTTGGACACCCAAAATGACGTCTCATCTGATGAAGGAGGACTCGGCAGTGATGATCAGTTCGAACATTTGGCCAGGAGCGGTAACTGTAGTGAAGGGCAAGAGATACATAAACTTCTACGTTGGCTTTGGGATTAAGACTCAATTCGGTGGTTACAAACCCCTTTGCCCTACGCCAGTACAGAAAGAGTACCCAACCGGACCTGACATCATGGAAATGAATGATCCCACAATGGAGATGGAGGAATTGAGATGGCAAATGCTACATCCTCCAGAGCTGGAAAATGCTGGAGAGTATGGAGAGCAAGGGGACGATGAGCTGTCTGATGCTGGCTCAAATACATGAGTTTCATTTTAATTTTTTTATTATGAAGGCTATTGTTTTATTCGTTTTAAACGTTATATTATAAAAATTTAAGCGAAGAAGTTCAGCTTTAAATTTAGTCCTATTTTATTAAAAAATCTAGATTTGGGGATATAGAAATAAATTAGTTATATATTCCTTAACAGCGGGTCTTTATGGGCATTCCAAATTAATCTGTAATATTTAGACGAACTCTTTTTATATACATGATTGGTGGTAATATTAACGCTTACAGCTGAATTTTAAGATTAACATAGTATCTAATGATAACTGAGGAAATTATACGAATTCGTTATGCACAGCTAATTTACAAATTGCGTAAGTAAAATTTACTCATGAAATCCATACATTACTTCAAAGTACAGCATATACTTCTTATATCTCTGTAAATAAGCTAATATTGTTCGTCTTATTGGGATTACGTTAGCTTGTTCCCCTGCAGGCTATAATAGTCAGGGGGAAAAGTCCTTAGCACAGAAAATACGAAAACCCACCGAAAATGATTCGTTAAGATGGACATTAATTACATTTTCTAGATTAGAGAGAGTGCATTGAGCGCAAAAATTAAGAAAACTAAAAGTGACTATATGGAGGAGTGGAGGATTTACTCAATAATCATTCTTACATTCGCAAATATCTTCCTTATTATGAGTTATACGTGAAAATTTTGTGAAAAAATTAATTTTAGAAAATTAGATTTTTCACATATGTTTTAAAGTATTTTTTCCTACCCCTAATGTAATAAAATAAAGTATCTTTATCATAAATTTTGGCTTTCGCCTGAACTTTTCATTAACCTCACCTGATTTTGTCCAAAATAAAATTTATTCTGTTTTTTTATTTATTTTAAATTTGAACATTTTGAATGGTACCCCACCATTCCAAACTACATTCCTCAGTGTCTTCCTCCCTCTCTTGGGAAATAATATACAATGACAGCTATATTTATATGTACGTGTGTGTGTGGGAGAGAAAGAGAGAGAGAGAGAGAGAGAGAGAGAGAGAGAGAGAGAGAGAGCGTATGAGTGTGTGTGCCAGTTTTGAGTTTGTCGTAATAATATTTGTCTTGTGGCTGTTAAAATGAAAGGACATAAGGTTCATTATTATGAAAAATCAGAGTAAAAGGTGTGTTGGGTGTCTAATAAGAAAGATTTCCTATTTTTGATGAGATTTAATTTATAATTCTTCTTCATTTTTATTATAATTATTTTTTTTAATTGATGGTCATTAGGATGGAGAAATGACGAATTATGACTTAGAAGTAGAAATAAGCTTTGAGCATAACTTTCACTGACTTAATAGTGGTCAGTAAGAAATAGTGGAGGTAGTGCTTAGCTATCGAGTAATATGAGTTGAAAGTAAAGTAAATATTCATTATCGTGATATCGTATTTTTTATTTGTTATAAAAAAATTAATAGAACACAATAAGTATTAAATGTCTGAACATTTGTGTTTTATAACAGTTTTACCACTTAAGCTTTATTTCAAAGCTTAAGGAACTACAATAAATGCGCAACACATATCTTAGTTGTACATCGTAGTTTAAAAAACGTTATAAATTGTGAAACATAAATCTTTGAACATTTTACCCTTACTATGTTCTATATACTTTTTTAAGTAACTCAAATAAAAATGACGATAGCACGATAATGAATATTTACCTTTCATTCAACTCTCCTCTATGTTATATGAACTGTTAATAAATTCTTTGTGGATCCAGAAGTTCCAGAGCTGCAGCTGAAACAAAGCTTCTCCTATATCTTACAGCTTTGCAGTAGTGGGGGTTTAGAGTATAGAGAGGGCAAATTTTACAGCGGGGCAAGTCCCAAGAGGACTGTTACATCCTGTAACTCTGAAGTATAAGCGCATTTCGGTTGTAGATAAATGGCTCTGATTAGGGTATAGCACAACTTGTACAAGCCCCCTTCTTCCAAGCTCCTTCGCGTTATCGGCCGGTCCCATTCATTGCCCGCGCAAATCGTGGCCTGCCTAACAAGCCTCCTTGGCCATTGTGACGCGATTCCGAATACTGATCGAGATCGGCATCGGTCAATTAACAGCGGCCCGTATCGGCTGGCATAATCTCTCGGACAATAGGGGCGGTGGCGGGGGTCGCCATTGTCTCTGCCACGGGGGCATGGAACACACTGCTTCCAATGCTATCTTGGGGTCAGTGTTCGACCGGCATTCGTCCGGGGTTCGTTGGAACGATCTATGCGCATTTCAAGCTGATTCAAACTGTTTAGCATTCCTCACTAGACCTGCCTTATGTATACGTATGAACCGATACATCGCACTTCTACCAATTGGTATTTGCAAAAGGAAAAGTCTTATCATAACAGACATGTTTGGTGCAGGCCGGTCTAGTTATATATTTAACTTTTTAATTGAGTGTTAACAATTTATCACTAGTAAATTATATACCCTCAGAGTAATTGTCAATGCTCCCTGTTACGTATCTAATTCATCCCTTCATCGCGAACTTAATATCCCTTTTGTCCAAGACCTCATTTCTTCCCGCTTGACCTTTTTCCACAGTAAACTGCCATACCATTCTAATCCACTAACACAGACCATATCTTCCAACTCTAACCTCTACAACTCTCCCCGTCGACTTAAACGAAGATGGCCCCGTAACCCCTTGAGGACATAGTCAGTAAATAATTTGAGAGTGTTGTCATTGGTCACCTCTCTCCTCATATGATTGACACTGAATGTAATTGTTACTTTTCGTTGTAATCAAATTACCAAACTTAACAGAATGTAATAAATAAATAATAAGAAAATTATAGTTTTTCATTTTTCGAAAACTCATAATCGAATCTTTGCGCTAAAAGTTTCTGATATTATCTTTAGAATTTATAAGGGTGAGTAGATGAACTACAAATTTTTTGAATGTTCTACAAATATTACAGTTTTTTAGATCGGTATGAAAGTCAGAATAATAACACTTACTGAGGAGAGCTGTACAGATGTTGGTCATGTCGGATTTGGGGCAAGAGTCTTCAGAGAACAAAATGATTTTATTCATAATCCTTAAGTTTTTATTTTATATGTAAAACTATCCTTAAAAAACATACCTTCCCCGGGAATGGTTTAAATTAGCTATTAGAGATTTATGTCATGAACCGTATAATAGTTTTATTTTTGGATGATATAAGGTTAAGAGGAATTGGAGTTTAAGGTGAGAAAATTTTATAATCTGAATATTTATTAGTTATTAGTGTCAAAAAAATGTTTTTGCATCTAAATATGCGTAAAATGTAATTTATTCTATTTATGTACTATAGAAATTTAAGAAACGATTATCAATAAAATAAATTTCTTGTAACTGAGATTCCTCATTGAGTTAACGCAGAACCGAGACGCTGTCTTAAATGCTTTCCCAGCGGTTGTGACTCCTCCTATAAAAAGGGAAGTCCCTTGACGTCACAAATACGGCCAATATAAGACATCTGTCCTTCGTGGCAGTCAGTCATTACATTCAAAAGAGGAACCCCTCAACTAAAATCCAAAATACTTTTAATGTATTAAATATTAACAAACAAAATGAGATAACCTTCAAATGTCCAAGGACAAAATAAGGCTGTAACACACCCCCTCCATTCCACTACGGTCCGCCGTGTGGGCTAGGTATACTAAATACATCTTATTTTTAAAGATTAATGAGGGTAAGAAAAAAAAAAAAAAAAGAAAAAAAAGGCAGTCAGTCAGTAGTATTCTCCGGCTCACTGTTGTAGCAGCAGCTATTCCACGTCAACCTCTCCCATAGACATTTGTTTGTGTAAATTCCTATATCTTAATCTAACTACTCTGATTATTAAAGATCTTACTCATTACCTTTTGGCTTTAACTATTAAATTTGACTTGACTTTTGATCCCTGTGAGAAATAACTCTTTAAACGTGATCTCAAGTAGCTCAATCATTTTAGAGGACGTTCAACGTAGTGTTAATTTTTAATTATTAATTCACGTAAATAAAGGAATTCTTTACTTTAAATCTTTATTTATTGAACTATCCTTACGTTTATCTTAATAGAATTGGGAAGGGCCTTTATTCCTTCTCCCTGGTGGCAGCATTTAACGTTGTCACTCGAGTTAGACTTCTATTTAAATGTCCTAATACGACAGTACTGTTGGAGTCATGACTTTTTATGACCCACGGGAGTCATAAATTTGGAAAACCAATTTTAAGTGAAGTAAGGGTCCTCAAGAGTACCTGATATACATGCCGGGGAATGGCGGTCCCATGAAAGAACGGAATATTAATGGATTTTTTTTAATTGATGGTCATTAGGATGGAGAAATGACGAATTATGACTTAGAAGTAGAAATGAGCTTTGAGCATAACTTTCACTGACTTAATAGTGGTCAGTAAGAAATAGTGGAGGTAGTGCTTAGCTATCGAGTAATATGAGTTGAAAGTAAAGTAAATATTCATTATCGTGATATCGTATTTTTTATTTGTTATAAAAAAATTAANTAGAAGTAGAAATAAGCTTTGAGCATAACTTTCACTGACTTAATAGTGGTCAGTAAGAAATAGTGGAGGTAGTGCTTAGCTATCGAGTAATATGAGTTGAAAGTAAAGTAAATATTCATTATCGTGATATCGTATTTTTTATTTGTTATAAAAAAATTAATAGAACACAATAAGTATTAAATGTCTGAACATTTGTGTTTTATAACAGTTTTACCACTTAAGCTTTATTTCAAAGCTTAAGGAACTACAATAAATGCGCAACACATATCTTAGTTGTACATCGTAGTTTAAAAAACGTTATAAATTGTGAAACATAAATCTTTGAACATTTTACCCTTACTATGTTCTATATACTTTTTTAAGTAACTCAAATAAAAATGACGATAGCACGATAATGAATATTTACCTTTCATTCAACTCTCCTCTATGTTATATGAACTGTTAATAAATTCTTTGTGGATCCAGAAGTTCCAGAGCTGCAGCTGAAACAAAGCTTCTCCTATATCTTACAGCTTTGCAGTAGTGGGGGTTTAGAGTATAGAGAGGGCAAATTTTACAGCGGGGCAAGTCCCAAGAGGACTGTTACATCCTGTAACTCTGAAGTATAAGCGCATTTCGGTTGTAGATAAATGGCTCTGATTAGGGTATAGCACAACTTGTACAAGCCCCCTTCTTCCAAGCTCCTTCGCGTTATCGGCCGGTCCCATTCATTGCCCGCGCAAATCGTGGCCTGCCTAACAAGCCTCCTTGGCCATTGTGACGCGATTCCGAATACTGATCGAGATCGGCATCGGTCAATTAACAGCGGCCCGTATCGGCTGGCATAATCTCTCGGACAATAGGGGCGGTGGCGGGGGTCGCCATTGTCTCTGCCACGGGGGCATGGAACACACTGCTTCCAATGCTATCTTGGGGTCAGTGTTCGACCGGCATTCGTCCGGGGTTCGTTGGAACGATCTATGCGCATTTCAAGCTGATTCAAACTGTTTAGCATTCCTCACTAGACCTGCCTTATGTATACGTATGAACCGATACATCGCACTTCTACCAATTGGTATTTGCAAAAGGAAAAGTCTTATCATAACAGACATGTTTGGTGCAGGCCGGTCTAGTTATATATTTAACTTTTTAATTGAGTGTTAACAATTTATCACTAGTAAATTATATACCCTCAGAGTAATTGTCAATGCTCCCTGTTACGTATCTAATTCATCCCTTCATCGCGAACTTAATATCCCTTTTGTCCAAGACCTCATTTCTTCCCGCTTGACCTTTTTCCACAGTAAACTGCCATACCATTCTAATCCACTAACACAGACCATGTCTTCCAACTCTAACCTCTACAACTCTCCCCGTCGACTTAAACGAAGATGGCCCCGTAACCTCTTGAGGACATAGTCAGTAAATAATTTGAGAGTGTTGTCATTGGTCACCTCTCTCCTCATATGATTGACACTGAATGTAATTGTTACTTTTCGTTGTAATCAAATTACCAAACTTAACAGAATGTAATAAATAAATAATAAGAAAATTATAGTTTATCATTTTTCGAAAACTCATAATCGAATCTTTGCGCTAAAAGTTTCTGATATTATCTTTAGAATTTATAAGGGTGAGTAGATGAACTACAAATTTTTTGAATGTTCTACAAATATTACAGTTTTTTAGATCGGTATGAAAGTCAGAATAATAACACTTACTGAGGAGAGCTGTACAGATGTTGGTCATGTCGGATTTGGGGCAAGAGTCTTCAGAGAACAAAATGATTTTATTCATAATCCTTAAGTTTTTATTTTATATGTAAAACTATCCTTAAAAAACATACCTTCCCCGGGAATGGTTTAAATTAGCTATTAGAGATTTATGTCATGAACCGTATAATAGTTTTATTTTTGGATGATATAAGGTTAAGAGGAATTGGAGTTTAAGGTGAGAAAATTTTATAATCTGAATATTTATTAGTTATAGTGTAAAAAAATGTTTTTGCAACTAAATATATGTAAAATGTAATTTATTCTATTTATGTACTATAGAAATTTAAGAAACGATTATCAATAAAATAAATTTCTTATAACTGAGATAACTCATTGAGTTAACTCAGAACCGAGACGCTGTCTTAAATGCTTTCCCAGCGGTTGTGTCTCCCCCTCCAAAAATGGAAGTCCCTTGACGACACAAATACGGCCAATATAAGACATCTGTCCTTCGAGGCAGTCAGTCATTACATTCAAAAGAGGAACCCCTCAACTTATAATAACCTGAAATCCCAAATACTTTTAATGTATTAAATATTAACAAACAAAATGAGATAACCTTCAAATGTCCAAGGACTAAATAAGGCTGTAACACACCCCCTCCATTCCACTACGGTCCGCCGTGTGGGCTAGGTATACTAAATACATCTTATTTTTAAAGATTAATGAGGGTAAGAAAAAAAAAAAAAAAAGAAAAAAAGGCAGTAATCAGTAGTATTCTCCGGCTCACTGTTGTAGCAGCAGCTGTTCCACGACAACCTCTCCCATAGACATTTGTTAGTGTAAACTCCTATAATAATCTAACTACTCTGATTATTTAAGATCTTACTCATTACNTATATATATAATAGTGTAACATTAAAAAAATTGTAAAAACCTTAAAATATAATTATATAGTAATAGGTTCAAGCCTAAAATCTGGTACACTGGCTCAGCTAGGGTACCGTGATATATATGTAAAAATAAACTATAGAGGCAACAAGAAAAAAAAAAAAATATTCTTTGTTACCCTATGATATTTCACTACGTTTCAGATGCCTTTCTTTGTTAAATGAATTCAATGATATGCCTCATAAGGAAATATGTTTGTTAATTTTGTCATTTTTCATAAAAATTTCTATTAATAGTAGATAGGTTTTTTAATCGTTATAGATAATAACGAATAGATGTAAGTTAATCGTTTCTATGTATATATTTTAATATTATTTTATAGAGTTATAGCCTCCCTTTTATAACCTCTTATGGACATGGAGAGAGTGGCTATCTATAGGTTGCCACACTATTCTAAACATCCATGGCTCCTGAGCGAGCTTGTCATGACAGGCTTTTATTTATAAATAAACAAATACTTACCTGCCGCGGGGGTTACCTTGATCATGTAAAGAATTTATGAGTCATGAAAGATGGGGTTCACTGTATGGAAGAAATAATTTTAAAATGTGTAAGATATTAATTTTTATAATCGAATTATTTTTTTAATTTTATTTATTGTTTATTGTATAATTTTTTAAAAATTTATTTCATTTTTTTAAAATCTCACAAGTTCAGAAATTTTTGCAAAATCCCTTTTACATAAATCCAATCTAAGAAGATTTAACAAAATTTAATAACCTTTATTTACATATTACATTCTTTTAAAAATAAATAAAAACATTTTGTAATTTGATTAC
>KZ808491.1:75870-94238 GCA_000696205.2 Oncopeltus fasciatus | reverse complement strand
GATAATAGAAGTTATGATAGTTCTATATTCTTTGGTAGTGAAAATAAACTTTTAGATTATTTACCTACATATTTATAGCTGCTTATTCATTTACATTATTTTTTTCCATAAATTCTATTTTAAATAGAAAATTTATACAGGAAAAAAATTTGTATTTTCTCTACACTGAAATGAATGAATAATTAATAAAGATGAATAAATTGGAAATTGAAGCTGGCGTTTAGGCAGGTAAACTGGAGGCTGTGAATGTGGCTTTGAAAGAAAACAGTTCTGATACCCTGGTTGGGTTTGCTGGTCAGCAATAAGACACCCTATGTTAGGCGCAACCCACCCCTTGGCACTCTCTATTTCCTGGAGTGCCTCTCGAGTGACCGCCCACACAATTCTTCCCACTCCCACTCATTCCCGCAGGGCTGGCTGTTCTCGCCTCTGCTGTTTGATCTAAGGATTCCCCTATAGGCAGAGCTATGAACAGAACAGAGGTTCGTATGTGATGGTATCCTCTGCGAGAGAAAAAAAAAATGGCCTACAGGTTGGCGAGATAGTGGCCAAAATCGGCTTAGTCAAGATTTACTAAATATTTATTATGTTGCCTGTTTCGAGAATCTAGCTGGAGAGGTACATAAGCCAATAAATGAAAACAGAACCAAGTTCATGCCCAAAAATTTTATTAGTCTGCCACGCCTTAAAAAACAAAAACAAAAAACAACCAGTCAGTAATCGATCTACTTGTAGGTTACATGATGAATATGAATGTATCTTTCTCTTAAATTAAGTTTCATGTTTATATCCATTAGTCTTATCTTCAAACAAGAAGGCTGTGTATCATATCTTCAAACTTAGATAAGCTGCGTAAAATGAGTAAGCATTCCAAGCTTAGTTAAATGATTACTTTATTTCATTGCAGAATCGGTTGGGCATTTTACTCGGAATAAATAATAAATGTCTTATCCGAAATCACAATTCACAAATATTTGTAGTTTTAAGGTGCTCAAATACTTAGGTTATGATCGATAATTTTAAATCATAAATATGCTACGGTTAGGTTTATTATGGTCTAAGCCGGTCATAACAATATAACAGTAGTTATGTAGATAACTTGTTAGACACTGTTAGTTTTCACTGTTTTACCAAGATGCTGAACACGTGATCTGCCAAGGAAACAGCCACAGATGGATACTAACTTATCGCTCATTGAGGACGGCGCTGGGAGGTTTTTAATCTAATGAACGAGTCGCGAAGGTACGAGAAAGGGCTGGAACATTCTCATCTGAAACTCCCAAAAAAAGTCGACTTCCTTCCTAGGAGACAAGGCTGCAGCTGTCATCCTTATATTGTCCTTTCCGGTACAAGTCTACTTAGTCTGCTCCACACGCCACAGTATTTTGAGAGCCTCATCAACGATAGTCTGTGAGACTATACATATATTAATGTTATATATATATTTTTTTTTGTAAAGTGCTTAAATACAATTTTCTCATTTAGTTGTTCTGCTTCTTTACTACTATTATTTATAACAGTGAATATTTGGAATATCTATTTAAAATAATTCTATAAATATAGTTTAGAATTTTAAGGCAGACAAAGCTGCAAAGGAAGCAGCCGGTATGTTCGAACCTCCACTAAGTATCCTCGAACCAGATGACCTTAAAAACTGGCTAAGGAAAATGGCACTCCAAGACTGGAAAAATGCATGGATGCTAGAACCAGCACACAACAAACTGCGGAGTATAAAAAACACCACAAAAGAATGGAACACCTCCATCCGTGGGAATAGAAGAGAAGAGGTAATACTGACCCGTATGCGGATAGGTCACACGAACCTTACTCATATACACCTAATTAACAAAGATCTGCCGCCTAAGTGTAATACCTGCCAAGTTCACCTAACAATCCAGCACATCATAGAGGTTTGCCCAGTTTATCAGAATTACTTCACTAGGGAAGGCATTGGAAGAAATATGGCGGAGTGCCTTGGGAACAACCCCTCTACAGTGGATGGGCTGTTAAACTTTCTTAAAAAAGCAGGTATAGCCTGGAAAATCTAAATTAAAGAATGAGATATTATTTATTATTTTAGTTAATAATAAATTATTTATTATAATTTATTAAATATATAACAATAATATTTAAATTAAAAAATCCATTAATTTAGGTTGTTATAGTGGTCAAAATAATCCTGATTCCTGTCTTTTATTAACTAATTTATAGTAAACATATTAAAGGGTATTTATAGGGCGTAATAACCTAGAAGTTGATTGCCCTTCAATGATCTACTACTACTACTACTACTTTAATATAATGCATTAAAGGGTATTTATAGGGCGTAATAACCTAGAAGTTGATTGCCCTTCAATGATCTACTACTACTACTACTATTAGTTTAGAATTTATGTGTACAGAATTTGAATGGACCGTATTTATTGATTATCTTATGAATGACCAGTCATATTATAACACGAATAGATTGGTTTACTTATGGGAAACCCGCTTAAAGTGCTCGCTTCTCTTCGACAGAGTTCAGTGAACAATTCAGATGAGCCGTTCTGAGAGTGGAACGATTGATTCAGCCGGATTGATTCCCCATATCGGCCATATTCAAATCCACTGGCCTCTGATTGGAGGCAGATATCCTCTGACGAGCCTCAGCTAAAAGAATAATCCGCGCGTCGGACCTGTTCCCAGGGAAATGGGATTTTGATTGACTGGATCCCCAGTTGCGGTCGGCTCTGCAGCATGTGGCGGGGCGGTCATTTGGGCGAAGAAATACTGGCACTCCTCTTGTCAGTGGTGCTGGTGGGGGTGGGGGGTCATTTGCCTCGTTCGTAAATTCTCCCTGTTCCCGTATTTCGGGGAGGGACTCTTTCGTGAATTCCCGTTCAGATGGGAATCGTTTGAATAATTTGACACCGCCGTAGCCGATAACTCCTCTTATCACAACTTCATTCAAGCTTGATTTATTTCTTTTTTAATTATTGCAATAAATGGGTTTTCAAAATCAGGGGCTTTGAATAATGATGAATTGTCAGCCATATTTGTCTGAAAATTCAATAAATATGAAAGCTCATAGTTGAATGATAAGTTAGTGGTTGATCTGATATATAATATCGCTCTANTGATTACGATGAATAGTAAAAAATAAATGACATTGATGAAAGTCACAGGAGGAGAGAAGGTGACTAGTGACACCACTCTCAAATTATTTACTGACTATGTCTCCATCTTCGTTTGAGTCGAGGGGGAGGGTTGGAGTTGGAAGAAACCCCACACTTCTACTCCATAAGTCCAGATTGGTCGTAATAAGGTTTTGTAGAGCGTCAGTTTGTTTTCTATCGTAAGATTAGAGTTCTTATTCATGAGACTGTTTTGAAGTCCATATCGCCCGATTGAGTTCTTGTCTTTTAATTTTAGTATTTTTGCCCCATGTAAGTCGTGAGTCAAGATGGAACCCAAAGTAACAAACAGAATTTGAATGTGGTAAAGGAATATTGTTAAATTTCACAATTATTTCCGGTCTTTTTTCCGCAGTTGGAAATTTATTTGAACGCATTTTGCTTCATGGATTATTATTCTCCATTTGCCACACCATTACAAAATTAAGGCTATTTATTCATGCCGGTTATGCCTCACCGGTTACTATTTCCATAACACTCTGTAGTCAACAATTTCCCATGGATCTGTGGCATGAGCCTACAGGTAACAGAATAGCTGCTCAGAGGCTCCTTCGAACCTGCCAGAAGCACGGACTGCTATCCTTATAGCCACGTTACCTCCCATGAGGCAGCAGTAAAATAATTAATAAAAAGGGCTATTGGTTAGACATATGTTGATGGGCAATGAGCTGCCGCTGGAAGGAATGTACGACTTTTCTTGCTAATGCTGGAACTTGTGGCTTCAGAGCGAGTCAAGTCGGCCTCCTAAATTGGCAACATTCGGCTCTGGCACGCCGAGTCGTTAGTGCGAAGTCAGTCAGATGATTAGCCGGCATTAGACTCGAGTTAACTCTCCCCAGTCAGGGACAAATGGTCCGAAGACAGGGAGTTCTCTGGCGTTTATCTTCCCTCTCCATCTACGAGGGGAAAAACGCAGAAGATCCTAGAGCTGGCTGGTGGAGGGAAGCATCAATCATGCATTACCCCAGGGCAATCCTGCATTCATCTGAATGAGACGCTAGGAGTTTTAAGTGATTTACAAATACATTTTTTGCTTCTGACGTAGGTACTCTCCCGATTTATCAGTTTGGCAGCTATCTTCTCACTCGAACAAATTTACAGACTTCTTTGTCAAATACAAGTTTCAGAATACAAACGTAGTTGAATACAGACAGTGACAGTGAACATAAGTATTTGGCCATGAAGATGGAAAATGTCCAAAAGCTTTCGCCAACAGACGATGGTTTGCAGAAACCAATGAAGACGGATAATAGAAGGTATGATAAATAAATTTTTCTTTTAGCAATCCATTATGTCTCAATATATAATATTACTGGATATTTCAATTAAACCAGTTTGATTAACGATATCGGAAAGTTATTATCTGGACATTGAGAAGTGAAGAGGATCGAAATTTATCGCCACGCTAGAAGTACTTCCACACTTGTACCAATATATCTAATTACTTATCCTTTGGGTTCAACAAGTACTCAGTAAGCTCTTCCTCCGTGACTTTCCCCGAGACGAGGTATACGGAACTGTTTTCTTTGCAAATTTTTTAAACATTAGTGTCATTAAAATAAACTCACGATTTTTTATATTGCATATATACTAATCTAGTAGACTATTGTATACCATATATTTAACAAAAGCAGGAATTGAAAAGTGAACTAAAGAATGGAACTGACAACTTTGGAAAAGCATGAATTTACAATCAAAGGAGAAAATTAAATTTGGTAAATACCCATTTCGGCTCCTTTTATTTAGTCGTTAAAAACCAATGGGTGAGAAATATATTCTGGATTAGCCTTTGTCTTTGTGAGCAATTTATTTGCTAAGTTTCACTTGTAAATTCAGTTTTTATGATATTTTTATTGTGTTTAATAATAAAAGAGTGCTTAGACCTGGAAAAAGATACAATCTGAAAAGGTAAATACATATATAGATATAAAGAAAATGAAAAGCTCCATAGGGTGCTACATAAAGAACATATCATTCACATAGGAGCTACATAAACTAAGCGAATTTCTCAGTATTTTAGTCAAAGGATATTTGTATTTGAGCTTTCCATACTGTGTATATCCTTATAAGTAGAGAATATACATTAGAAGAAGAAACAGAAGGAAACAGACTTTTAGTTTCAGTGTTCTATACTAAATATTACTCCCTCTGCCGCGAATATATCATTCCTTACCGTCACTTGACGTTTTAGGCAATTTCCAATTGTTTTGGTTTTACTTTAGAAAAGGACATCTAAATTTTATGACGAAAAACCAAAACAAGTTAAATTAAAATTTGCCGTACAGATAAACCTCTAAGTACTAAATGTTTCTGTGTAACTCTCAAAATATTTATTTTATCAGTCAAACATCTGTGTTGAGGCAATACCCACTGTAAAAATAGAAAACTGTAGCCTCTAGAACGTTGATATTAATTTCAATATAGGCTCGGAGAAAATATAGAAAAAATTATTTCAAATGTATCATGAGAACAACCTCAACTCCTAAGTTTCTTTGGAATTCCTAGAACAGGTGTCCGCAAATACAAGTATATATAAGATAGAAATGGTAATAATTGTAATTACTAATAGGTTATCTTGTTAAAGACTGATGTTGTTAAGGGGCATCTGGAGTGGACACAGACTACGTATAGACGATATCCAAGGAGATATAAATAAGTCCAATTTTCGAAAAGGACCTTTTAGAAAGAGAGTAAGTAGTACTTAGCGGTAAGCAGAGCGCCTTGTACTAAGCCCCAACAAGTGGAGAGCTGGGTCCTACTTCGGCCAGACATCGGTGCTCGAGGGTCAGGGAATAAGAGGCCAGGTGGGGTCAGAGAGGAACAGCGTGGGGGGGGGGGGGGAATGGCGCCTCACCGCGTACATACATGCTTGTACATATGAACTAATCACAGATAAGTATAAATAATTGGCGAGTTCTTAACATATATGACCAAAGACCTTTATCACCAAATATCTTCCACCATACACAAAATTATTTGCTGGAAACTAAACATTTTTATTTAACATAACATCTTACAAAAACTAATTTTTAATATGAAGAATTATTCTATCACGCAAACTATTTAAAAAAAATTATTCTAAATTACATTTTTTTAAACTAATAAATTTCAAGAATTTCATTCTTCTAAGAGTTTAATCCCATATAGAGCACAAAAAACTGAGGTTGGAAGAAGTGAAATAGGCAAATGTCATGCAAAATTTAATGCATTACTCTCAGAGGTTTCCATTTTTTTTTTTTGCAGCTCAAAAATGTCAAAAATATATCAAAGCATTTATGAAAAAAATCATGATAGGTGAGAAGATGATAAAAAAAATCATAGAACAAAGTTATAGAAATAATTTGATTATTTTTTTTATGAGTTTTATTTTATGATAATACATGCAGTTTTAACGAATTTTTGTATTCTTCTGCAGTACATTAAGAGGTAGTAAAAACTAAAATTTTTATGAATAATCCGTTTAAACAAAAAACAAAAGAAAACGATATCGTGCATACTAACAAAAAAAAAAGAAGAATTTTATTATATCGCAGAAAGTTAACGAAAAAGTTATTCTTTAANATTAAAATTTAAAAGTAAATAACGAGAGTCATTTAAACAGCTTGACAATGTCAGCTCCTTCGAGCATAAGACGATATATTCGTCTGCCTCGGAGGTTAGACTCTCGACACTTGTGCGGGGAATTTAATAACTTATCAGACTTGTCTCGGTAGCATAATTGGTAAATGCACCGGCCCAGAAAGCAGGAGATTCAGGTTCATCACCTGGCTGGGACAGTTAGATTTTTTATTCCCTTGCACTAAAAATTGAAAAAAAAAAGCTTTATTTTTTTTATACATAAAATATTTTTGTACGGCATGTTAAGTTCAAATACAAATATTCGAAGGAATTCGCTTATGTTATGCAGTTCTTGCGCAACTGACTTTTCTCTTTACATCTCACATCTCTTGGAGAGTGTGCCAAGGACTGTGTGACGTCGACTAGATGTAAGTCCTCGTATGTGTACTACCTCTACTGATCGGTGTACCCATTCCTCCTTTCAGTGCACCATATCCAGCCAAACCAGCTGCTGCTTCTTCCCTCTGGTGATGTGCCTCCAGAACGCCTCCAACTCCACCTCATGCCTGAGTCCCCTGGACGTGGCCAATCTGAGCCCGGCCCTCCTGAACAACCCGCTCTTCGGCCCAGTCATACAGACCGTCAGGAACGCCACCCTCAACTTCTTCAGCATGCTCCCCAACGTCACCCAGCAGCTCGGAGGACCGCTCGGCTGAGACCGCTCGCATGGCCACTATCGACAACAATCCTGCATCCTTGCGTCTGAAACGCTTCTATCTCCAGCGCATGATATCTACTTCTTTAAGTCGCCTTTAATTCCCTTCTTTGGAATGGAAAATCATACGCTCAAGTATTCCTTGATCTAAAGTAAAATGCTCTCTTTAATTAATCCCTTAAACATGTTTGAATGTTCATTGGTTATAAAGTTTTNTTTTAAATTTAAATATAAATCCCAACAGAACAATAGCAACATTCAAAATTGATATTCAGTGACAAAACTAACAAAAATTAAAACCTTTCTTTAACTCTTTCTCTTATTCTTTCAACATTCTTTTTTTCAAATATAAATTATACTGTTTAGTGCCATTATTATTTAAGTTTAAAGAACAAAAAACTAGTTTTGGTTGATCAGACTAGATGAAAACCCTCATTATATGTTTGTCTACTTTCCTCGCTTCAATTTTCATATGATCATTGGAAAATTGAAGCAAGGGAAGTAGAAATGTAAAAAAGAATTTATCACAAGTAAAATTATAAATTTTCAAATTTTTTTAAATGAAATAAAAACAATCAAAAATTTATAGGGCGTAAAACCGTCTGTTTTTGAACATTCCTCAACAAGGACAAAAACTAAACTGGTGGAATATAATAGAAAAATTAAGGCTTGAAGGTTTGTATGAAAGTGGATCGTATGAAAATTTAACTCGGGAATGCTTAGGTGAGCAGGAGGTCAAATGATAATATAGGCAATAAGGTAAATTAAACAAGCAATTAAAATAAGCTCGTGAATGAAATGAAAATGAAAATAAAACTTAGCATGACTAATTGAATCCATGGGGTATTGAATGCTAAAAGTAGATGAGGTGGAAGTCTGGATTGTGACGTGAATGAAATTCAATTACCTGGCAGACGTCTGGAGGGAGGTTATTACACCAAAATATCCTCCATGATTGTCGCTTTCTACTTTATCTTGGTTTTACTTGGTCGCCCACCATGTGGCTCTATTCCCATTGGTGGTTCGAAACCACCCCCATCCCCCCTTTCTTTGTTGAAATTTGGAATTAGACAAGCTTCTTCAGACGACAGTACATTTGCTTGGCGTTTGAAAGGGGACTCCTGCGGTACTACCTTACCCCGAACTCTAGGTACCGTCCCTGAAGACGGCTACAGTTTAGGGACGGGAGGAGTTACATACAACTTTCAAAAGAACATTGCTGGCTTAGTAGAACTGCTCTTTTCTATCACATAATCCTAGCCATTCTGTGACCATTTATATATTTTTTGGTCCCACTGATATTCAGCCAGTCGCAGTGTAGCTAATCACAATTAAGTTACTTCTTAAAGTAATTAGTTATTAACTGAGATCCAAGGGTGCTGGAATGAGAAAGAAGTAGGCGAAAAGCAAATATTCTTGTCTGACAGAGAATTGAGCGCACTCATGTCATTTTAGCAGGGNTATATATATATATAGTTGTTTTTTACCGCTATTAATCAATCAAGATTCATATTTAACATTTAAAATGGAAAGGTTAATTAAAAGATACTATTAATTAATTATAAAAAAAAAGTTAACCCATAGGGAGAGGTACTTGAACGGAGTTAACAGCAACGACTATAAATTACATGTTAAAATTTCTCACTGTAGTAGCTGGTAAAGGGTTATATTTAACCTAAAGGATTATTAAAAAAAATTTTATTTTACATCTTTTCGGAGGAAAACTACAGAAAATGGCAGTGTTTTTTTCTGTTCCTGACAGCTTTCAAACCAGTACTAGACGTGTTTTTGTGAAGTTGTAATTAGTTTAAAATGCAATTAGCTGTCATTCGCGTTTTTCATTTACACTTCTCATTCAAAGACTGACTGATTGGGTGCTTGTTTTCCGCTAAGCTGACAAAAAAACTGCTGACGTAGTCAGACGCTTTGTGACGTACGTACGTCGGAATGAAGTCCCATGCTAATGACGTACTTGCTGTGCTGAGCGAGGACTTCCTCCTAACTATCTCAATCGATAGCTAATTGTCCCGTCGCTAATTAGACTCGTGCTTCTCCGCCAAAGAGGATACAAAAATAAAAAATAAAGTTTTTCTAATGATCAATTTTTGTGATTTTCACAGAAATCCGCTTTCTCTATAGCTACAAAATTGGATTTATTATGTTTATAGCACCGAGTTTTGATTTAAATTATTTTTTTTTAAAACCCCCAAAACATTGTATTACATTGAAAAGGGATTATTCTGTTCTACGGAACAAGTATTGGTATAAACATTGTCGAAGCAGGAAAATGTCGAAGGCTTCTTAGTTGCCAATGGGGTGTCATACGTGTATGATCATAATTTCATTTATGCAAATGGTGCCTTTAGTTATAAGTCAAAGTTGCAAAGGTCTTTATTTACGCTAAGTTCTGAGAACATTCAAAAACACCGATCAATAACTCAGAGACAAAGATTTTCTCTTTTTTCAACTCGACGTAAAATGGCTCCCTCTCATTCTTTCTCTCTCCCCTCAGGAGTGTGTAAAATTAATGTTATGGCTTTTAAATTTTATTTGAAAATACAATTATCTTTTCCTTATTCCAAAAAAAAAAAAAAAAAAAAAACAACAACAAATATTTAAGGAATCATCTCCAATATCTATGGCAGTGCAGAATAAACAATAACAAAAAAATTTTTTTAAATCCCTATTCTGATACTTCGTGCTGTAATCCTTTCGTCTCTGATGCTCTCCGAATATTTCCAGAGTTTTCAATACAGACTAACAGATTCGTTTCTCTATTTTCTGTAGGTATTGGGTATTTTACTGGATGGATAACCATTTTATTCACACTTATTTTCAAATAAATTTGATTTTTTTAAAGTTACTTCTTAAGATCATAATTCTTTAAAGTAATAACCCAACTAGCAAAACATTTCTTGAAACCGATTTATTCGCTATAAAAAATCATACAAAAAATTCACATAAAAAAAATTCACATTGAGTCCGGCAATAACAAATTAGTATAATTTTGAATTTACATCCGCGCAGTGGACATGATACCTGCGGACAGACAGATTCGTTATTATAAAACTATAATACACCTTAAATATTTCTATATATACATAATTATGTAGGTGTAACCATAATTAAGTAAATAATCTTAGTTATTTCCACCACCAATGAATATAGAACTATCATACCTTCTATTATCCGTCTTTATTGGTTTGCAGAAACCAATGAAGACGGATAATAGAAGTTATGATAATTTAGTAAATAATTACATCATTTTCATCTTATAATTATTTATTTGACACAGAAAATTTTTCGGTTCAAGCTTACACTCAGTTCTCAGTTTTTTCATAACGTTCTATCCTTGTCTAAATGTAATGTTCTCCAAACTAAAAGCTTCGTGGGCCAAATATATGATCACCAGAAGACATAGAATTAACCAATATATGCCTTAAAATTTATATCCATCCTAAAGTAACACATTCAATAGATTTACATTTATTTATAGAAAATAATCAACAAAAAAAAAAAGAAATTGTATAATTTTATTAAAGAAATCGGACAATAAACCCCTAATCAAATTGTTTCCCCTCTCCAACCAAGAATATCTTACTCCATGAATTCAGTTTGACAAGACAGAGTGTGACAAACCCATTGAGAGCCTTGGAAGGACTACTGAAGAGATGATCAATAAACTATATATATAAGAAGAGAGAATAGGGGAGAAAGCGGGCACCATGGGGAATACCCTAGGGGGTATAGAAACTTTTCTGGGACTAACAACTTTGAATCTGGGGTAGGAAAAAAAAGTGCTAACGTCTCCGGGAACATATAACTTCCATCTTCCCTCTGCACGCTGGGAGTACTTTCCATTCGATACAAATACTGTATTCCAAGGGATTTCATATATAAATCAGACACTCGACATTTTATTAAAAATGTAATACTCACTTGGCTGGAAGGAGTCGGTCGGAGCTAACTCCCACAATAACTGAATGGATTTTATTCAAGTGGCCGAAATAGTTCAGCGGTAGTTGTTCACTCATACTTTAGTGAATTTCGTAAATAATTAAGATCTTAAAGTAATGTTTTCATCCTACGCAAAGCCAATGGCTTTCAGTAATTGAGGCGTTCCCGTTGAAAAGGAGTTAAGTGTCAAAAAATAGCAATATTAGTTTTTTCACAGAAAAGAATCTATGCTCCAAGGCCAATTCCCCTGAAAAAGAGGTAAGTTCCTAACTGTCTTGGTTTGGCTCCAAAAAATTCCAACAGATGGCACTCGGGGTACCGCAACCAGTTTTGGCTTTGAGAAGGAGGTAAGTGCTAACATCAACAGTAACTGTTAACTTACCTCCTTTTCAACGGGAACGCATCAATTGTGACAGACAGTCAAATCAGCACCTCCTCCAGCAATTATTAGTTTCACCTGAATTTTATTTTAAAAGAAAAATTATTGGGTAAAAATAAAACTTTCATTTACTTGTCCTCATACCAAAGTTGAGAAATATCTCAGAAATGCTTAAGTTAAGGGTATACAATCTAATCATAAACCCATTAATAACGTACGACTGTGAATCATGTGCCCTAACAAATACCATATATAGTAGAATTAAAATATTTCAGCAGAAAGAACTATATGAGGACCCAAAATAAGGTTTATACAGGTCATAGATACAATATAAAGTATTACAATAAGGAAAGCAATCGTGTGCATACGATATAACAGCAATGAGATTGCGATTTTCAGGAAATTTGGCAGGAAACATTCTCTCTAGATCCCAGTTCAGTAACAGTGGTCAGAAATCGACACAAAGAGTGACCAAGAATGAGATGGAATGTTAAAATAAAGAAAGAGACTAAGGAGTTCAAGTTAGGAATTCAAAGTTATCACAGAGCTGAAGATGGCTAGCCAAGATTTGTATAAATCAACAAGGTCTGTAAATCATATAGAAATAAAAATATATATGAATTTATCGATGTTAAAAGCTAGATAAATGTAATAATTTAAAATTGACCTTCAGTCTCATCTAGCTAACAAAACTTTGATGCATAGGATGGGGGAATTTAAGTAAAGATTTATTGAAGTAAAATTANTTTACTTATATATTTTCAATTGAAAACGGATATTACATTCTGTTATATAACATCTTGTAATGTACATGAGGATTAAATAAATTATTTAGTGTTATTGAAAAGTAAAACTAATTTTTTGACTAGGGCTGAAACATTTCTTTTTTATTCATTTACTTATATATTTTCAATTGAAAAACGGATATTTAACATCTTGTAATGTACATGAGGATTAAATAAGTTATTTAGTGTTATTGAAAAGTAATACTAATTTTTTGACTAGGGCTGAAACATTTCTTTTTTATTCATTTACTTATATATTTTCAATTGAAAACGGATATTAAATGATATTATTTACTAAATAGTTAATNGTCCAATGTTTTGTGAAATCATGAAAATGTGCATCAAGGGTGATATTTCATGGGGTAGCGTTGCCAACCTCTGCCGGGATTAGGGAAATGAGACTGTAAATCTGGATTAAAAACCCTGAAAATATTCGGAGGTTATCAGAGCGGAAAGGATTACGGCAGGAGACGAAGTATCAGCAAGTGGATTTGAAATTGCTTTTTATCATGTATTTAGGGTTATCGTGAATATTGGTGTAGATGCGCTCTTGTAAATGGCTACTTGTTTACGGGTAGTTTATGATATGATTCTATGGGGGGCGGTTTAGCCCAGGGTATCCGATTGGATCTACCCAGCTAGGAACTACTGCCGGATTTCGATGGGAAAATAAAAGTCTTACCAGTACCCGGGATGTTTAGAGAAGAGTGGTAAACTTTCTATAGAACTACTCCTCCCTCCTCCCCCCCTCCACCCCAAAAACTTGAAGTAGCTGGATAAGGTGATAAGAAAGAGGAAATTTAAAGTATCTTAAATTGGTATTTAAGTTATACAATTATAAGGGTTAAATTTAAATAGAGTCACATTGATCTTCAGAGAGACCGTTAATTACTTTCGACTTGTCGTAGAAATATATTACTGATCAAATAGTTTTCTAAATGAACTATATTTAGTATAATAAGTAAAGCAGAGAAGATAACTTATCAATCATTATATGGATAGGTTACCTTCGAGGATAGTCTATAGAATCCCTTTGAGTCTTGCAATCCTTTGGTACTGCGGGTTCAAATCCCGCCCAGGGCATGATTTTATCGATAAATAAAACCTTTTCCAGAGCTATGGATGTCTAAAATAAGATTTGTAGATTTCTTCTCTCTCATCATGCCTAAAGTGGTTGAAAGGGAGGTTATAAAAAACACCCTAATTTATTTCCTGGGTTGATCAGTGATAAATTTACTTTCCTTGCGATAAGATCTTAAGCCGCCCTATTAGCCAATATTCAAGAGTATAACTCCTTTCTATATCGCGATGGCCAGACTTGAAGGAACTACGTATTAACCCCTACTTCATACATACTAATTTCAATTATACCCTTAATCGTCGCTCTATGATTCCTGTTGACATTAAATGACTCTGTAATAATAACGACAAGCATTTTTGTAATACAATTAATAAATTCTTACTATTAATATTTAAATATTGAATTAGTAAATAAAAAAAAATTAATAGAGAACATTTCAATTTGCATCTAGTTTTAATTATGTTTTTTTTTAATGTTTAGATTGATTTTTTTATTTAACTTAAATTCACCTATAGAAATTTACTTATTTGTTTTTTAGATTTGAAATACTAATAATTCGTCCTTTCATACTAATTTTTGTATATTTAGTTTTAAGAAAGTGGAATTTCAGCTGATTACCTCCAAAGAAATCAATCTATTTTCTTTCCTGTAATGATTGGGTTTTTCAAAATTTTCTGCATTAAGTTTTACAGTCACACCATTCATGAAAAACTCTCTCGTATGGAAAAAAATATATATACTTTTTTGTTTGTACGCACTTTAGTCCCCACACTTTAAAAATAAAGGAATACAATTATAAAGTTTATAATTGCAAAAAATCGGAAGGATTCGTTAAAACCAAAACAATCCGGTTTATAAATAGACAATCTATAGAAAACTATTGAAAAATTATCTAAAAAAAAAAATCAACGAAATTTTTAATGTTCCAAGGTTTGTATATATTTATATATAAACTAACATTTTACTAGTAAATATGTAAGATCAGAAGAAATGCAAAAAAAAAAATGTAATAAAGCTTACAAGAGAATAACTTTAATAACTAGATATCTTTGAAATCTTCGACAAGAAGATGCTAAAAAAAAAGAAGAAATAGTTCCGGAATAGGCCAAAGAGGTTCAGGGGGAACATTTATTAAGGATATGTTTATCCACGTCACGCGGTACATTAGAGAAGGTGTCAGAACACACTGGTCCGTCAATATGTTTCCCATTCATAAATAATTCATAAATATTACGAAAATTATCAGTTCCTTTTTTTTTTTTTCTACATTCTCTAGCAGAAAAAATTGGTATCGAGGAACAGTAATTAATTTCGTACAGGGAGTGTTCAGATAGGCGTTGGTTTCCGCTACTCTGCTATGTGTTAAAATTATCTTGGTCATAATTGCCTACAAACACACATATAGTAATTATATATATGAGTGTAGACAATCTATTCAATTAGATCAATAGACTTGAGCATCACTCATACACAAATACCCACACACTCACTCATGTACGCGTGTGTTTGGAAATTTGGTAAATTTCTTCTTCTCAGGCTAGGAAGTTTAGTTATGAATTTTTGGAAAGATTTCTTCTTTCCAGTGCAACCAGAAATATATTATCAGTATAGAGAATTATTATTAATTTGTTTTCTGGAATTATGTCTATATACGGACAATCAGGTGTTATTTATAAGTAAAAATTTTCCAAAAATTAGAAGCATATTTTAAATTATTATTTCATTCAACTTTTTTCTCATCAAAGATGAGGACAAAGAGACAGCAAATTATTAATTTTTTTTTATGCATTCTTATATACTTAGAGGACCTTTATTTCGATGAATATATTCTTACAAATTGTACCATGTGTGCAAGTGTATTTTTATTAGTTTTTGTGTGAATTTGGTTTAGGCATATGCTAAGATAATTATGACCAAACTACTGAACAGATCGGCATTCTTAATAACTTTAAAAGTTAATAGGATAGCAGCAATCCATTCCCGTGTTAGTCGCATATATATGTACTTAGGTAATGCTTCACGTTAGCAATATGTTCTACTATAGAATATAGTACATAAATAGATCTAAAAATGTTGATAGATATTGCGATAAACTTTGCTGTAAATTCCTATGAAAAACTTTAACATTTGAATAATTTTCCGTTCTGAAGATAAGTACAAAGAGAGAAATCAGGCAGACATTAAAAATTCATGTTTTATCTTATGAATTTACCTGAAATGCGATTAGTTCTACGATTGTTCTGATTCCATGCGTTGGAAAAATAAGAATTCATTGAATTCGTATTGGGTTTTTTCCACAATTTGTATGCAAAACATGCTCAAAGGTGTTTTCCTCAGTAAACCTGACTCGGTGTTTTTTTTTTATAGTTGAATACGGATACATATTCAATATCTCTATATTAAAAAAAAAAAAATTGCATTATATAGATAAATTATTTTGAAATATTTTTTCCAGGAAAAGTGTCAAAAAGTGAAGAATTGAAAAAAAAAAATAAGGTAATTTATTTTAATTACTATTATGTAGTATTAAACAATTAATGAGGGAATAGAATAAAAAACTCTATCTGTCCCAGCCAGGAATCGAAACTGGATCTCCTGCTATCCAGGCCGGCGTGTTAAGCCATTACGTGGGATAAAAAACCACAGCCAAATAAAATATTTATTATGTAGTACTATTTTGTACTTCATAGCGATGAACAATTTTTGGTGTTTTTATTTTTGAATAAGTGTAACCCTCTCGTTAAACCACTCGGGTCACGGAGGGAGAGGCTTTCAACAGGTTGCTACACAATTCTAAACATTCATGGCTCAGAACAAGAATATATTTATCGTTATAAGCTTGAGTGGAATTTGTACCCGCAGCGCAAGAATTGAGGGACCCCAACAGACCCCTCGAGCTATCCTGGCGCTTTTCTTGTATTATTGATAAAACATGCAGAAATATTGATTGTGAGCGTTTGTATTTAATAGATATATTAGATTTTTAGAATTTATGGTTTTTTGCCACTTTTTCTTTTCCCGTAAGCGTTTTATAAAATATGTATTTTACCTCCTCGTCAACTACTTAGGGTCATAGAAAAAAGGATATCTAACAGGCATTTACTCCTTTGTAAACATTCATGGCAAGCTTTTGCCTTACAGCAATCTTATCAGTCAACGAAATATTTGTATACTTAAGGAATAATTATCCCTTATCTCCGTGTTACCACATACATACATAACAACAATTTCAGTTTGCTATATTTTTCGTCCGGTATTAATCATGGATAATAATTAATCGGGATTAAGATATTAATCATGGATCATAACGAGAGATTGCCACCACATAACTCTTTGGAAATTTGCTAAATCGGATGTAGAACACAATGTTCCAAGTCTGGACTCAGTAGCTAATGTTTTCTACCTTCCAATAGCCGTCCAATCTGGGAAGTTGATGATCGAAGCGGGACTCCAACAGTCTCTCAGGGTAAGGGTGTCGTAGATAAGAGTTATCAGTACAAATCGGCAATGGGTCCAAGAGACCACCCCCTACCCCTCGGGGTCTGTTATCAGCGGGAACGCCTGCGCGCTCGCTGGCCCGTCCCGCCACACGGCCCGAGACCCAGTCTGTCCGTGGCCTCCGAGCCAGGCGTACGTCTTCTCGAGCTCCTCTGTCAAAAGAGACACGCGTGTTCGCGATCTTCCGAGACAGCGTACATACCTTTCTTTCTGAACCCAGCTCAGCGAAACTCCGGACCGACTGAACGTCAGTACTTACTCCTCTTGGGGACAGCATGTCTCATAAAGAAAATAAAAATAAATACATATGAAATTAGAAATTGAAAAATAAAATATGCATGTTACAATGTGTTTCACTATTAGTATCTTTATTTTAGTTTTTGCATGTTAGCTGTCAAATTGTATTGTTTTATTATTGTGAAAATTTGTTAAATGGGAATATTTTTTTTTACATTTAGAAGTTCAATATTGTTTCAAAAGTCATAAATATATTTTTTGATAAATATATCAGCCTAATAATTTCGATTCATGTATTTTTTTTCCTTAGAAACTAATGCCTAATTTAAAAAAAATATACTCTATCACTATTTCAGCTCTTACGTAAAATAAAATATTCAACATAAATAACATTTTAATTAATCAAAGTAAGGCAGAACATGTAAATTCTTTTTTTACATATAATCATAAAATTGATGTCGTAAAATATAGAACTGCTAACTATTAAATTAATTAATCAAACGAATTAAAACTCTTTTACCGAATCCAAAACGATTTTTAAGGGCAACTTACAATTCACAAACATATTTTACTAACTAAACAATACTTTTAAACATTCCGGTCACACTTTGAAAAATTTTACGTGCATATAATTAGTTAAATCTTATTTGAGAAAAATACAAAGCTTTCAATTTTTATTATATCTCTTTTTCTCTCTTTGTTTTTAAATAGTGAAAAGTACAATTTTTCGGGCATTTTAATATTAGAAATTATCATAACTGAAAAACAAAAAAACTGACCAAAAAGAGAGTTTGTTGACCGTAGATATTATTCTAAGATGATTTTAGTTGGGGTTCGGTCGAGGTAGATCCAAAAAAAAACAAATAAAAAAAATGTATTTTTTTTATGAAGGATTATCTGCCAACGTTTCGGCTTACATTGTAAGCCATCTTCAGGGCTGTAGAAATACAATGTCATGAGAATACAGTAATATTTGAAATTAGTA
>KZ808491.1:63280-75411 GCA_000696205.2 Oncopeltus fasciatus | reverse complement strand
TACATATGTATATATATATATATATATATATATATATATATATACATACAATAAGTTGCCGTGCTAAAAATATTTGAGTAATATTTGTTGGTTTATAAATAATCTATTATCAATTTAATAATTAGTCAACAATTTAAAGCAAACATAAGTATTTCCATTCAGCTTCAAGTTTAATTCACACCAGCAAACATTCTGCTTAGATTATGTCACACTGTGTAAATAAAAAACTTGTAAATTAATTAATATATTTGACTTATTGTCCGTCATTGATAACATTGATATTGTTATCCAATGTTACAGTACTTAAATAATATTCAGAAAAGATACAGTTTTATTTTCCATTTACAAAAGTATAAAGTGTACGTATAATTCATTAATCATTAAATTATGTTATTTTCTATTGTTAAAAAAGTAATATATAACATGTTAAGAGACTAATATAAATAAAATATTTTTTGATCTCGGTATTCTTACAATCGAACCATCCGATCTTCGGAAAACTTTCTTTTTTTACAGCTGAGGGCTTTCGAAATCAAATATCTCATCATCAGAGGCCAGGAAACTTCCAGTTTAGATCTGTAAAACTTTTCCATAAATATTCTAGTGACGGTATCAGAGAAAGACTCAAATCTAGTCTCATACCAGACTCCCTCGGATAACGTCAGTGGGAGATTCATGGAAAAATTTGACATATCTTCACAGATTCATCATAGGGGATTCTACAGATATGGTTTCTTCTTTTTAAAATAAGGAAACCAATAACGGAATTTAGGTTTTCTGTTTGCAATAGTATAGTTCAATGCATACATTTGTAGCTGAAATTGGATGATGGGGATATGGGCTTTAAAGAAAGACAATATTTTATTAACATAATGTTCTAATAATAAATAGTATTACAGAAAATACATTGAAAATAAGTATGTGTGCATTTATTTCTAAAATATATATATATATATTCCATGACATTTTTTCAAACGCTTATTAAGGTATCTACGAATGTTTGGTAGTTGTTCAACTTTCTAGAGCCAGTTATAGTGTTTATCTTTCACTCATATTGCTATCGATCCAGGATTAAAAGAGTTATTTACTCTTATCAATGTCCGTAGATTTTAGAATATCTGCTTAGTTTACACAGCTCCTGTGAGGAAAACTTTTCACACTAATTCCCCTTAAAGTCGTACTTAATTTGGCATAAAGTATATAGAATTTTTTCTTTCTATTGTAACTTACTAGTTCATATTGAGTATGCTGCACACGGTATTGAGAACGATGCCACACCATATTGGATAATATATTATACAGAGAATCTCTTAAAACCATATCAATAAACATAAACAATAGCTAACAATGTAAATTGGATATAGATATATATATTTGTTATTTATTTTAACTCATTCTAGATAGACCTTTTTATTTTAAATGCTGAGAAAAAAATTTTTTTTTTTTTTTAAGCAGCTGATATTTGGTGTTCCAAGATAATTTACATGAGTAAATTTTTTTTTCAGCTTTACTTCTTTTATTACAGCAATCAGTTTCAGTAATAATTTGCAATTTTCAGCCATAGTCCCTCAAATACACCTGAGAGGTAACTCGAAACACCACTGCAGAGAAGATACTCAAATTTTAAAGAGGGACTTCTAGAGGTGCTAGGAGTTATTCCTTGGTTGTATTTGGGGGACAAAGCCTGAAAATCGCAATGTATTACTGAAATTCCTTGGTATAATAAAAGATACAAGGCAGGAAGGCAATAAAATTTTAATTTCAACATTAATTGTATTTTAAATTGCAAAAAAAGTTTACCAAAAATATATTTCTATGAAACAGGTTAGTGAGGCCTATATCAGTAGATAAACGAAAATAGAATGAAACCCAGTGAACAATATTTTACTATTTTTGCCAATTGTTCCAGAGAACATATTACTTTGCACTATCAGTGTTATAGCAGTTTCCCGAACGTCTTATCAGTATTTATTGATTACTGGAACAGAGTATCGATGATCATGTGACACAAATCAATATGTGTTTTAGGAGCCATGTCGTCCTCTGTAGTCGTCCCAAAATTTCCATCCTCATCACTAGCTTTCCCATCCCAATTGCACCGCGATGTCTTTTAAGGAGTCGAAATACTTGTTCTAACAGCGCTTGGGAGTTTAGTGTGACTCTCGTAATCTTTTAACGGCGAAGGCTTAATTTTCAGTTTCTTAACTGACTTAATCAGATTGAATGACACTGACCGTACCTCACACGTCAAGTTACTGTAACATATGTTCGTTCATAAGGTGAACATTTTCAAAACGCAAAGAGCTTGCAGAGCTTATTTATTATTTCGCGAATATTATAAGTCAGCGTTATGACTTCACAAAAACGAATAACTTTATAACTGTTAGGTAACTTTTACTTTTAGAAAACAGAATTTATTTTTATTTTTATAGAGTGTTGGTCACCCATCCAACCACTTAGGGGGACGAAGGATCTACAGGTTGCCACCTCATTCTAAACCTCCATGGCTTAGAATAAGATTTTATTTATAACCCGCAATGCCAGTGTGAGACCCGAATGGATCCCCTGAGCTATACTGGCACCCTTTAGCTAAATTTATTATTTATTTTGTTCGTTACTTTTTTAAAAAAAATTTACTTCTATAAGTCGTACAGTACTTCTGACCAATTATTGCACAAGGCTCTCTAACATGTGATTATATAATAATAAATAATTATCTCTAAATGAAATAGCATCTCAATTTGAGAACATATTTTTATTCTGTATTTGAATTAGTATGTATTAGATTCACTAAGTTTTCTCAATGAATATTTTATATCCTATAAAAACTTTAAAACCTCCATTCATACTACTACTGAACAACGAAATGAATTCAAACGGGAAACGCTATTCATTCAGTCCATGGAAGTTTCATTGTTTCTTTTATATTAGGGTTTTATGGAAGATTTATTAAATTAAATATCAACGCTTTTATTTATTTTTTATAAAGTTACACTTTCAATTTTTTATACGTTTATTTTGGCATCGAGTTTTTAATAAAATTTACAAACTTAAATAGATCATAAATATAATAATCCTATTAAAGAAAGTTCTTTTGCATATAAATAGACTGATTACCGCACAGCTAAGCAAATATAATAATTAAAGGTACATGCTAAAAATTCGCGTAACTCATTGGACTGAACAAGGAGCCATTTGCCGTATCAGCTGCATGCATAGCAACTTCCGAAAAAAAATTCTGTCACGCAAGAGCCGCGTCCTACTAAGCAGATTTCCCATGCATCAATAGTGATTGACCGAGACAAGAGTAAGAGATTAATAAAATATTTATTTGGTTGTGGTTTATTATCCCACGTAAATTTTAAACAATTAATGAGATGGAATAGAATAATAAAATCTATTTGGTTCGATTCCTGGCTGGGACAGATAGATTTTTTTATTCTATTCCCTCTCATTAATTGTGTAAGAGATTAATCGGAGCTAAAAAACCATTAAAGAAAAAAGGGCGCTGGAGTTCCCTGATAACATATAATTAATAATGTGAGGGACATTACATTGTCGTATATAGAAATTTTCTATATAGTGTTCTATATAGTCGTATATAGAAATTTTTTAGAAAATTAAATTAATATTATTAATATTTTTCATTTATTATGTTCCATCAACTTAACTATGGATGTAGAAATCATAGTAAATAACTATGATTTCTACATCTTTTCTACCCCCCTAGTTGACTGATATCAGTCTTAAACGTAAAAGTTGCAGTTTGTTTAAGGAAGCTTAAATAATGAATTAATTTTCTGTAAAACATAAACGAGAGTACCCGCCCAATCCTCTTCGTTGTATTCTTAAATATCTCATGTATTCGTTAATAGTTTTCATTTGCTTTTTTCCCTTCAAAATGGAAATATACATATTACATCTATTAAGTCCTATCAATATTTTGTCGAATGCATTACAATTTATAATTGTAATAAATTGATAATTATGGTCTTCTTTCACCATAAATTCTAATGATATATGTGTGTTTGATTTAACCTGAAGTAAAAATAAATTATAATGTTGTTTTAGTCTGGCAAAAAATTAGCATGACTTATATTTTTTCTTCCTTTTTATTTATGGAAATATACAATTGCTATTTATTTCACAATAAATAAATATCATTTTAATACTTTTTGAAAATAAAACTTTCTATTCTGCAAACAAACGTTTCTCTAAGTATACATGATTGGTCTGAATAATGATAAGTTCGTATTAATTACCTAATCTTAAAAGTCAAATCTTAGGATCAATTATTTTTACCTTATTATATGTATATTACTCGACGAGTATAAATATTTGGAAAGCTTTAAAAGATATAATAGCAATATGTAAAATAATTCTGAATTATATTAAAAATGTGTTTTTAAAATTAAAATTACATAAATTAATATAAATGAAACCTTTTTTTCAATAAATGCGCTTCGGAGATATAAAAATTGAAATCCTAGTAATTTGAATATTCTTTTTCGTCAATAGTCGTTTGTAATGATGCATTCCTCAAGTGTGTAAACATTCAGAATTAGAAGACATTTTCTTAATTTAATTTTCTTTTTAACTAACTATTGAAAGATCATAGACTGATACTTTCATTAAATACAAAATTTCAGGTTCGCATGACTGTATAAAATAAACTTTTTTTTTTTTTTTTATCAATTTGTATAGATTCCTCCGAATAATCGCAAATGCTTTCTATTAAATTTCCAATTTCTCCCTTCGCCAGGATTTTAATACCCCTTTGTTCAGGTCCTAAGTTCTTCCCGCTTCACTCTTTTCCACAGCAAACTGCCATACCATCCTAATCCACTAGCACAGACCATGTCTTCCAACTCCATCCCTTACAACCCACACCGTCGACTCAAAAGAATATGGCCCCGTGACCTCCGGGGGACGTAGTCTGTAAATAACTTGAGAGTGTTGTCATTGGTTACCTTCACTCCTCGTGTGATTGTCATTGAATGTCGTTTTTACTATTCATTGTAATCAAATTACAAAATGTTTTTATTTAACTGAATGTTATAAATAAATAAAAGTAATTAGAATAAAATAAAATATGCATTACAATTTTGATATATATTAATTCTTTATACTCATAATATATTCTCATGTTAATTAACATTTACTGCTGTCCTTCATGAATCTTTAGCATTTATTATTCTACATTAACCGTTTGTTTTTTTATTGTGGTGTAAGATACAAATCTTGTGAACTATTATTAATAATAATTGCTTAATATGTTAGTATTGGACACATGCTAAAAAAAACAAAAAAACATTACATTTTTTGAAGGTGTTGATAATTTTTTAATTCTTCTCAAGGCTATACAAAACGAATGAATAAAATTAACAGAATAATAAACCTTTTTAGAAATGTTTAATAATAAATTGAAAATAAAGTAAAAGAAAAAACATATGAGTCGATGAAATAAAAAGTGAAAAATTATAAAAAGTATGAATAATAATAAATAGTCAATTTAAAACACACAAAATAACCCCTTTATTGATCGTTTGAAGTTTCCTTAGACTGCCGATTCTATATGGATTTAACTCAGTACTTCTTGACTACACATTTCTGAAATGCACAAGTAAAAATCGATACACAGTTATACTTACATCCACACACACACACACACACACACACACACACACACACACACACACACACACACACACACACACACACACACACACACACACACACACACACACACACACACACACACACACACACACACACACACACACACACACACACACACACACACACACACACACACACACACACACACACACACACACACACACACACACACACACACACACACACACACACACACACACACACACACACACACACACACACACACACACACACACACACACACACACACACACACACACACACACACACACACACACACACACACACACACACACACACACACACACACACACACACACACACACACACACACACACACACACACACACACACACACACACACACACACACACACACACACACACACACACACACACACACACACACACACACACACACACACACACACACACACACACACACACACACACACACACACACACACACACACACACACACACACACACACACACACACACACACACACACACACACACACACACACACACACACACACACACACACACACACACACACACACACACACACACACACACACACACACACACACACACACACACACACACACACACACACACACACACACACACACACACACACACACACACACACACACACACACACACACACACACACACACACACACACACACACACACACACACACACACACACACACACACACACACACACACACACACACACACACACACACACACACACACACACACACACACACACACACACACACACACACACACACACACACACACACACACACACACACACACACACACACACACACACACACACACACACACACACACACACACACACACACACACACACACACACACACACACACACACACACACACACACACACACACACACACACACACACACACACACACACACACACACACACACACACACACACACACACACACACACACACACACACACACACACACACACACACACACACACACACACACACACACACACACACACACACACACACACACACACACACACACACACACACACACACACACACACACACACACACACACACACACACACACACACACACACACACACACACACACACACACACACACACACACACACACACACACACACACACACACACACACACACACACACACACACACACACACACACACACACACACACACACACACACACACACACACACACACACACACACACACACACACACACACACACACACACACACACACACACACACACACACACACACACACACACACACACACACACACACACACACACACACACACACACACACACACACACACACACACACACACACACACACACACACACACACACACACACACACACACACACACACACACACACACACACACACACACACACACACACACACACACACACACACACACACACACACACACACACACACACACACACACACACACACACACACACACACACACACACACACACACACACACACACACACACACACACACACACACACNTTGAAAATAACTAAATGTTGCATGATACTAAATTTATTATATAGTATGTGAAAATATAGAGTGTATTTATATTTAGTTTATTTTTAAAAAGTATATTTTATAACAATTTTATAGTGTAATAAGTCATGTAAAATGTAGTTGGATGTTATAGTCCATGCACTCAGCAGACGGCTAGGCCAATGTCTATATCACAGTTTATTTAGCTACATTATGACTATTGTATATCTCTGTTACTAAATAATAAAAGAAATATCACTATAACAATACCTGATATAGTACTTGTAGGTATTGTCAGAATAAATATTATTAAATACTTCGAAAATTCTTTTCTGAAAACAGTCTCGATAATTGTATTCCTCTTAAAGTGTCTAAAAATGATTGATATTAGGAATGTTTTTTTTTAAATATTAAATTCTGGACTGAAGTTTTATTTTCCATTTCGAATCCACATAAAGGGGATTGATGTGTACTGTACCTCGGGAATATTTAAAAAGGGAGAACGCTCTGCATTGTAGATCCTAACGCTGACAACCTCAAAGAATTCCCCGCTGCCTTTATATATTTTTCACAAAAAGTGAAAACTGAACATTTGACATACTTCTGCTGGAGTTGACATTCTCCCTCTTCCAAGAGCAACCGTTCAATGTTATTTATTTATGTAAACCTTTTTTGCCTTATTTTTATTCCCCCTTTCTTTCTTGGTTTTAGAAGAAATAGCACTGAACAAGACACTTATAAAGCAGTGAGAATGGAGACGCATAGTGGTGGGGGTGGTCTCTGTTTTTCCGCCTGGAAGAAATATTTGGCGGATACAGTTTCAATTTGGGAAGTTGCCCTGAAAATACTTCACCCGATCTTTGGTAAAGTGGTTCTTCACCCCCTGTTCACCCCCAACTCACCCCCGAGACTCCCCTTTGGTCTCAATTACAACTCCATTCTTCTCGCGTATAAATCGCCCATTGCCGGAACAGACCGATGATAAACGGTATAAATGCCAGTGTGTGATTCCTACCACACTTATAGCTCTTACAATTGTTCTCTGCTAATGGCATTTTCAACATAAAATATAAGTGTGATCCTCTGATGGCAATTTCAATTTTTTTCTGAAAGTTTTAAAAATCTACATTTCTCCATAAAGCATTAGGTATGAACAATAGATAATGGCCATAAGGAGAGTTTTTGTCACCGTAGATATTATTATTAGATGTTTTTAGTTGGGGTTCGGTCGAGGTAGATCCAAAAAATACAAATTTAAAAAAATGTATCTTTAAAAGATTATCTTTCGGCTTACATTGTAACCCATCTTCAGGGCTGTAGAAAACCAATGTCATGAGAATACAATAAAATTGACAATAATATAATAGAGTAGTATTATTGTCAATTATTATTGTATTTTCATGACATTGTATTGCTGCAGCCCTGAAGATGGCTTACAATGTTAGCCAAAACGTTGGCAGATAATCTTTTTAAAAAATACATTTTTTTTAAATTTGTATTTTTTTTTGGATCTACCTTGACCGAACCCCAACTAAAGTCATCTAATAATAGATAATGACTTTTTACCATTTGTTATTTTAAATAATTCTAATACCTCCCTCAATAAAAGGGAGCTACATTATAAAGTACATAAATGAGCAATAGGTATAAATAAATAGATGAGTTCGTTTATGATAAATAAGTCAAATGTGGACATTTTAAACGTAAGATTATATTGAAAATCTGTAAGAAGCTTCCTTCTAAATCGTATTCAACTAAAAAATTAAATAAAGACAGTATAAGTGCAAAGTTTAGTTGAAGATAAGCTTTCTTAGATGAAACATAAAAAATGCACACTAAAAATATTATTAATGTATCTTGCTAGGAGATTTGGATGATCACACTGAAAGGATTCATTACTTGACCATCTTTTAACATATGAGTTAGTTGATATTTTCGTTTCTATTACTTTATGACAAAGCAAGCGGGACGCGAATTATACATACGCTTATTGTTATTGATTTTTTTTCTTTTTTTTTTTTTATATGGATTATTCTTAGTTCTTCATGGCTCACTTATATATACATATTTGTATATATATATATATATATATATATATATATATATAAAGAGAGAGAGAGANTGTAAATTTGTATAAATTTTATGGATCATGTGTGTGTGTGTGCGTTTTTGTATGTATACATGAAGATTAGCTCGCTAAAACTAACTTCAGACTGACAGGAAGGAAGAGGGGGGGAACTGTACCATTCAAGTCAGATTTTTAAACATCTTCATTGAAATGTGCCTTTCGTAAATATTATACGAACATCTTATACATTAGAAAATAATTAGTTGACATTTTGTTGGGGTTCGGTCAAGGTTGAAACAAAAATACATAAAAAGAGTATTTTTAATTATCTGCCGACGTGTCGGTTTACACTGCAAACTTTCTTCAAGATATCAAAAGGCGAGAGAGGGCGTCATGTCATTTGGATCACATGTTCATGACTCTAATTCTGACTGCCGGCAGTTATTTAAAAAATCTATATATTTTTAGATGAACCTTGAGCAAACCCCAACAAAAAAAACATCAACTAATAATCTCTACGGGAAAAACTCTTCAATTTGAATATAAAATTTATTTACTTTAAGTAAAAAACATTTCCTTTGTACGTGATTCGGACTCGCCATTTTCTTATTTTTTAGCCAGACCTGCCGACCTCTGTACTACAGTGGCACCCATTCTCTCGAGTCAGGAACTTCTCTGACTTCTTTTAGTTGTTTTGTACTCCTTGAAGGTTAATGAAACCTACAAGGAGAAGTTCAAAAAGTGGAATTTAGGTGCGAATCCTCATTCCCATGAATTTTATTTTATTCAGAAGTAATAATGGCTCAATATTATTGAAGTATATTCCATTATAATTAAAATATTCTATTCATAAAATAGTTTTGATAACTTTTGTATTTTATAAAGCATTTATTAATGGTAATTTTAATTAAAGTGACAGCCCAAAGTACATACTGTACAAGACATCTTCTGCTTTGTAATAGTCTATTTCGACATTGATAATATGCAAGAGAACTAAAATTACATTTGCAAAATTGCATTAAAATAAATGCATGAAGCGGGTATGCAAAAATATATAAAACAAATTATGTTCCTATGAGGTCTCCTGACTATTTTCGTTTGAGTCGATGGGGATGGTTGTAGGGGTTGGAGTTGGAAGACTGTGTTAGTGGATTAGGATGGAATGGCAGTTTACTGTGGAAAAGGGTAAACAAAAGAGATATTAAAAATATCTCCCTTGATGAAGGGAGGAATTGGAGATGTAATATGGAGCATTTGCAATTATTCTGAGGGTTTTGGATTTATAGGACTGGAATCGTTGTATGTTGGAAGGCTTGGCGGCACCCCAGATTTCTGCACATCCAGACCGGTCGCAGCAACGTCCTCTAGAGTGAATATAAAACAGTGTTTTCTTCTTCTTTGGAAATAAACATAAATTATTGATGGGTTTTATTTTATCAGCGTATTATTTTATTTATATTTGTATCTACTTAAGAATTAGATATTTATTTGAGTTTATTAGCAAACTATTACTCACTACAAACCTATTTACTCATTGGATGATGTTTGTCGTAGGAATTGTCCCGAGAAAATCGGCCATCGTACTCAGTGGTACTCGTTCGTACCACACTCCCTCCCCTCGAAGGACCGGAGTACATTGTAGCGTGCGGACCCCTGGAGCTCCATCTGGCCAGAGTCCTAGCTAAGTGCTCCCCCCCACCCCCGACTCTGGCCTTAAAGTGTCTGCCTAGGCCTCCCCACTTCTACTTGTTAGGGTACTTCCTTCTCTTCAGATAAATTTCCCGGACTAGACTCACAACATCGGAGTTCAATGTCATTTAATGTTAGGGGTGATCTCTAGAAGACTATGTTCCTGTCATTTAAGAGGATACGTAAATCGTACTACTATTAAACATTTATTTCACTTAATAATTCATTTCCCTGATAACATAGTTTTTATAAATTATAACTACAAAATTATTCAGCCATTTTCATCCCACGGAGTTTGCAAATAACTTAGCTTGAATCATTTTTATTCTCCAATTTTCCTCAGATAAACTTTTTTTTTTTTTTAATGTCGTTGCAACTATAAAGGGTCATTATTGCCTCAGGTATAAATAATAGGCATTGATATGATAGACACAGGAATAGTAGCTACTCACAATTAATAGGCATACTGAATTAGTTGATATCCATTTTATTGCAGTATTTTCAGAGAAAATTAAATTATTAAGAAAATATAATCTTTAATATCTTTTTTTGATAAATCATTTTAGACAATCATAGTTGCGATTTTTTTTTTGTTCAATAAGAATAATTATGGAAAAAATAACTTTATTTGCTAAAGGGTTATAGATAAAAGAAAGACCAGATTCTTGCAATAATTTGGAAAGTCTAGTGGAAATCCCAGGAGACGATATGAACCCCCAACAACTGATTCACGGCCCGACTCGGACGCTTTCATTGCTATTTTTGCTCCACAGGTAGGCCATAAAGGCTCCATAAAAACTATTTCAAGATTTTAAATACGACAAATTCTACTTAAAAAGTATATTCAAGTATTATCATTCCGTTTTGTCTATCTCATCTTCACTAGAATCCGGCGATGATAAACACGAGCGTTAACGATTGTAAGAGCATCTTCTGTACAATTTTATACTTAAAGCGTTTTCGGAAACACTGATTATAATCTTAGAGTAGGACGATGGCCAAAGATGACGCAGACTGCGTATTGGGATAACTAATACTTAATAACTGTTTAATAGTAGGATTCAAGGTATTCCAAAAGCACAATATATATATATATATAAGCGGG
>KZ808491.1:25105-36242 GCA_000696205.2 Oncopeltus fasciatus | reverse complement strand
TTCTGTTGGCCATCACAACGTTCTTACTAAACTCACAAGTAAAAACTAAAGTCTCTTAAATGTTAGAAAATCTTCAATAAGATGAATCTTTGCTAACAACTAACCATTTACTGATAGGAAGAAAGAAAATAAGTGGATTAACTGACCCTTTTCTCCATAAACGGGTGGGAATATAAACAGGTACAGGATTAACTGGATAAGATACAACACAAAGTCCAGTCTGGGACAATGGAATTTCTATTTTTATCTCTTATGTAATAATAATATAAATATTTGTAAGTGATCCTTTAATTTTGTCCGGCAGTGTATATCAAATATTTTAGGGGAAACACAACGAAATTGAATAATTAGAAATGGTAGCGTTTACCTGAACCGTAAATTTTAATCGAATAGTGTAGCATTCGCAATATTTGCTTTGGAGGTTAAAATGAAAATTTGAATTCCTTAGAGCACTAAATCGAACGATTATGAAGTGGGGATTTTCTATAAATGTCAAGTACGAGTAAAAAATGTTTTCCCTATAGCAGACGTAATATTTATTTAAGCGTAATGAAACAAGATGGATTCGTTTATTAATAAAATATATATTCGAAAGTATGGGGGATTATAAGTTAGAGTAAGATCAAATACAAATGTCCAGAAAATATAATACTGAGTAATTCGCTAAATTGACCCAGCTCTTGAGTAGATGATTGTCAATGATTTTTTGTAAAGAAGCCGACCCTCAGCGCTGACTTCGCTGAAAGAAGGTTTCGCACACTCGTAGGGGGGGGGGGGGGTGGATTATATCCGACAGGGATCTCCAGTAAGCGGGCCCGGTGAAGGACGGCCGACCGCAGCGCCTGAATACCAAATATGCGGGGGCGGAAGTACTTGGAAGCTGGCCAGAACTCGTCGTATCCCGGTGGAAGAGGATCCGCTAGCTCTAACAAATGGATCAATCCCCGAGGCACTTATGTATTGCGAACAAATACGCATTTTCTAGATCTGTCCGCCTGCCACACGCCCAAAATGCGAGATACTTTTGCGGTATGCAGTATAATAGCACATCTCTGATTGGTCATTACAGTCGTGGTATCCCGGTGGAAGAGGATCCGCTAGCTCTAACAAATGGATCAATCCCAAGGGCACTTATGTATTGCGAACAAATACGCATTTTATAGAACTGTCCGCCTGCGACACGCCGAAAATATACATACATACATTATGATACATTTGCGGTATGCAGTATGATAGCACATTGTCACAATGACTCTGATTGGTCATTACAGTCAGGCCAAACTTAACCTCATTACATTTTTTTTAAATGTAGTAAAATTTAATAATTCCTGAATACTTCCATTTCTTTTTTTTAACGTTGCAAGGCATAGAGTCTGCAAGATTATTATGAATGAAAAAAAGTCTTTGCCACTGTTTTTCATGTTTTGTTTGCACGACATTTCGATACTTGAGTATCAGCAACAGTTAGTAAAAAAAAGAAGACTATTCAGGACAAATAATATTTCAAAATATAATAATTTGTTAATTGAAATCTATAAGCAAAATTCAAATTATTTACCAATTGAAATTCATTCTACCACCATATTACTATATTGTGTATAAGAAATACAGTATTTATTTATTAAATTGTTGGTTTTATTAAATAACGTGTAAAATTACAATAAATTTAACCATTATATGTTGATAAATTAGTGAGAGTTTCAGCCAGGATCAGAAAAATAAAATATTCCAAAATTATTGGGTAATTGTTTTATTATTGTAAACGTTTCGAATTAATTTTCAAGAAAAAACCGTCCATCCATCTGGAAGATCTGTCCAGACATCAGAATTGTGTAACAGTGGTTGTTATGTCGTACCTTCCATTGTCCGTCTTCATTGGTTTCTGCAAACCATCTTCTGTTGGCGAGCCCTTTCGGACATTGTCCATCTTCTGGCCGAATACATGAGTTTACTGTCACTGTCTGTATTCAACTGCGTTTGTATTCTGTGAGTTAGTTGGGTGTGTCAGGTAATGCTGTAACGGTTGCTAAAGTCGGCGATAAGGTCTGTCACACGTGCGAGTTATAAGGGTCAGAGTCCTGTCAAAGTCCTTATAAGTGGTTGTTATATTTCAGTCTTGATGATGACTTACAAGTTGAGTCGAAACGTCGGCAATAATAAAATGATTACCTAACAAATTTGGAGTAATTTATTTTTCTGATCCTGGTCTAAGCCCTGACTAATTTCTCAAGTATAATACTTGACGGCCAATTTTAACTCCAATCATTTTAACCTTTATATATAGATTGTGTAGATTCGGCAGTCCTACTCGAATATAAACTATACAAAACGAAAATAACGGTAAATGAAAGGAAAACAAGTATTATATTATTTTTATGAATTCCATTCGGAATCTCTCAGGCATCGAGGTTTACCTTAACTTTCCCACAGCCATGGGTGTTTAGAATTGGACATCTGCTTAAATTTATCTCTTCTATCCATGATACAAAACAGTAAAAAGCTTTATAAAAAATAAGAGTGATTCTTAGTACGAAGTAGGCGAAATCTCAAGAAATATATTCATTTACATAATAACAACGTTAAAAGGAATAAAATATTAGGGTGAGTATGAATTAACCTATTTTGATAAGCGATTCTTCTATTATCATTTATTTGGAAAATAAAAAATTGATTTAGGGATTTTTAATTACAAAATTATTAAAGGTCTTTAGGTTTCACTCGAAATGAACTTAAATCGGTCTTTAGTACTACTCCTAAAAACAGTAAAACCCCTTTTGTTTTTATAGCTTTCCTGAAAGAGCAATTCCACAGGTACTTGAGTGACGTAGAATGGGTACTTTAAAAGCCTTTAACGTTAAGGACGAAGGCAATTTTAAACAATTTTCGATTCAGTCGTAAGTGTCTTAATAAGGGCGGTAACTTTCCTCTTTAATTTCAGTTAATAAGTTTTAAGAAAATAGCCTCAGTTGAAATAATTAGTTACACAAAATAAAATGTGTTCCTATGTTATCAGTAATGTGTTTATGATAGAATATTGGCATTTCACGGATTTTTTAATGGCTTAAAAGCATTTTAATACATTTAATTTTGTTTAGTTTATCTCAACTTTCATCTTAACCAATCATTTCTATGATTTACACGAAGTAAGTTGCATGAATGATTCTATGATATAAGAAATATGTGGGAGAAGAAAAGAAAAATAAAGAGGACAGAAATTTCTCCTGAATTCCGGAGGTGCGGGGTTGGAGTGGTCTTCAGGAAGAAGAGACATGGAAGACATTAATACGAATGCCAGGGAAGATTCTGTCAGGGAGATCGAACAATCGAGTGTGTGTGATTGACCATGACACTGAAAAAGAGGAGTCTGCCAATAACAATCAGCCATTCAGGGCGATGTACAAAATACTTATAATGTTTGTGGTAAGGATTATAAAATTTTAAAATTCCGCTAAACTTGGAGTTGATCTGTTGGGAAATTGATACAAAGCTATGATGTTCCTAAAATACACATGAAGATGGCCATCAGTGATATTTTGTAATTTTTTCAATACACCTATCATAAGTACTCTATGCGTTTTATAGTGTAACATCAACCAATATGTGGAAATAAATCAATTCTTGGAGTAATCAGCCTAGGAATTAATAAAACCCTTAAATTACAAGCCCATAAACAATGAAGCAACAGGACTATGTCCATCAACAGCTGTTCGAGAAGGATACAGAGATCACTGTATTCACTATGGACATAAACGTGACAAAACAATAAGATGACGGTTCGATAAATGTAAACGATGGATGAGTAATGAGAATTTGTGATACGCATATGTGATAGATGTTTTTTAAGTTTCTCATTTTAACTCTTTTTATTGACTATATTGTTTGGTAATAATAATCAAATATATTTAAAGAACAATTAATTTCATATTGAACACAATTATGAGTGACATCTACGGTAAACAATGAATAACGCCACCATTACAGTGTTTTTTGTTTCTTTAAAACTTTAATTTACTTATTACATTCTGTTAAAAATAAAAACATTTTGTAATTTGATCACGATGAATATTAAAAACGACATTCAATGACAATCACATGAGGAGAGATGATGACCAATGACACCACTCTAAAATTATTTACAGACTATATCCCGAGGAGGTCGCGGGGCCATCTTCGTTTGAGTCTACGGGGAGGGTTGTAAGGGATGGAGTTGGAAGACATGGTCTCCGCTAGTGGATCAGGATGGTATGGCAGAGTTTATTGTGGAAAAGGGTGAAGCGGGAAGAAATGAGGTCTTGAACAAAAGGGATATTAAGATCGTGGTGAAGGGAAGAATTGGATACGTAATAGGGAGCATTTGCGATTTTTCTGTGGGTTTTGGTTCGAAAGGACTGGATTCGTTGTATGTAGGTAGACTTGGCGGTACCTCACATTTCTACCCCGTATGCCCAGATTGGTCGAAGTTATATCTTGTAGAGCGTCAGTTTGTTTTCTATCGTAAGATTGGAGTTCCTATTCATAAGTCTGTATAGTCTGTCCTCGATTGATTTCTTGTCTTTTAATTTTAGTATTTTCACCCCATATGAGTCGTAAGTCAAGATTGGATTACTCCAGTGTAAACTAATAATAAAGTACTTAAAAGTAAAAGTTTCTGTATCCTATATATGTACTTTAATTATATGTAGTAGTTAAGTACTGCTGAATTTTATTTTATTTCTTCAGTACATTGAAATGGGATATAAGTAATTTTCTAAATTTACTTTACAAGTTGTAGAGGAAGTGAACTTGGAGAGCGGGCAAATCTCATTTATCACTTAAGGTTTCTGAAATATCCGAGGCGTTCAGTCTGTGAAGTGGAAATCCGACTGGGACTTGCTCCGGCCGACGTTTAACTGGCAGCGTGGGGCCTCCGCTATATTAACAAAGTTGAAAACGGCTCCTCCACAAGATTGACGGAGTGCGCTGCAGCCGTCCTTGGACTAACAAGACGAGATAAGTTGCCTCTTACTATCCTCAGTCTAATTAGTTCTCGAATCTACCTCTCGCACGGGGATTAACGGCAAGTCGTTAGGGGTGTCCTCCTTCTCGTCTCTTTTCACTACATCCTGCTTCTGCCGACACCTGGACTCTCGCCCCATCTCTGTTCTTTCTCACACTTCCTCTTTACGTCTCTACTGTGTTCCTCCTCACACCTTTCTCACCCATTCGGACTTTTTTTTTTAGTAATTCCTTCATTACTCTTTCAACCTGTTCCATTATAATCCTTCTTTATTATTATTCTCTCACCTTCACTCTGTTTGTCACTTTCAACTTCTTTTTCTTTATACCCACAACTCTTTCTGGAAATACTTCACAACTCCTTCTGCTTCTTCTCACGCAAACTCTGGTTTACTTAAGCCTTCCTCCCTACTACCTCTCTAGGTTCAATCTCTCCTCATTCAAACTCAGCTTTTTATGACGTCTCACCTAACCTTTCTGTTCATTCTCACTGAATTATTTTTTTCTTTCTCATACTTTCTTTCTGTTCTCACAACTATTTTTCTCTCATCCACTTTTCTTTTTCTATTCACAAACCCTCTTTGTTATATTACACATCTATTTCTTATAATTCTTCTCATAGCCCAAATTCGCCTTACCTCAGAACCTTTCTCTGATAATCCTCCACTTTTATTCTATTCCCTCTCACTCTTCGCTCTTAGTCCTTTTGTACTGTCTATATCCACAAAATTAAATTTGTTCCCTCCAACACTTTTTTCTGTTCCTTCTCCAAACTTTATTTACTTCTATTTTTCTATTCACATACTCACATCTACTTTCTGTATCTATCTCCTTGAACTCTCACTTCTTTCCATCACGGATATCCTCTCTGCGGTAAATCTTCCACATTCACTCTCAATCTCCTAACCCAGATTCCATTTGCAAATTCTTTCTGATCTACCTAACAGCGACTACCATGCTACTCTATTTTATGCTTCTTTTCCTCTTCATAATCACTCTAGTTCTTCATAGACTACTTTACTGGTGCTTCTTAACCTTTATATTTCCCTCCTCTTGCCCAATTTATGCTTCTTCTGGCAAACCGTCGGTGTTCTTCTTAGCCATTTGATGAATGCTTCTTGTCACATCCTAATCTGCTTATCCCACTCTTCCTCCCCATAGCCCCTTATTTCCACATCCGTTCTCCTTTCTGATACTCTTTCAACTTACTCTTTTCTTCTTCACAATCAGATTCATTTTTGCCTCATAGCCCCTCTATTTTCTACTTAAAATGTATTGCCTCCATCTCATCACACCCTACTTTTCTTTATAACCCTTTTCTTCACTATACTCCCCTTTGTTCTACCTCATTATTCCTCTCTGATACTCCTTCACCATCATTCATTCCTCATCGCTCCCAGTTTCTCTTATTCTCTGCTATGTTTTAGGTCACTCTTCATCGTCACCTCTAAAGATTTCTCTACTTTTCTCTTCCTTCTCTGTCCTCCTACTCTTCATAACCAGAGTCTGCTTCTACACACAACCCTCCCTATTTTACTCCATCTGTTACTACAGTCGCTTCATGTCTTACAACTTCTCTCTTTCCTTTTATGACCTGTTTTCTGTTCTTCTTTATTATCTACCCCGTACTTCATTCTTTTAATTTTCTCCAAGTTTAACTACTCACCCATCTGTTCCTTTGCCTACCTCTATTTGCTTAACCACATAAAATTTACTCAATCCCATAATAAAATGTTCTGATTTTTAGAATTCAGAAATTATTATATAATACTTTTTTCTATATTTATCATAGATAAACACCTAGATTTTATGATAAATAACTATTTATTTTATATAAAAATGTATTTTTTTAAATCTTTCATAGTGGTATATATAATTTCATAATGGTTCATGCAATTTAGAAACACTACTGATTTTGACCTTGTTAGCCCTCCGAAGTCCTCACTGCATTTGATTAATGAGTTAATTGATCAGTACGTTAAGTGTAAGGTTTGTTAGTACCAAGTTCGTCAGAGCTCGTTAGAGCGAGTTAAATGTTGTCTTCCCAGAGTGAACTAGACTTGATCTTCGTCAACTGCACTGCTTCCTTGATTATTTATTACTGAGACAGTCGTAGTAATTTGAACATTCTTAAATATCTCTTTTCCAGAAGTTTTATTTATAGTTTCTTCTACCGTATAAGAGAGATTTCCATTAAACCAAACATCCAGAAAATTTAACATAGAATAAATGAAAAACGAAATGTACTTTTCTTATGTCCCACAATCAGTTATAATTACTACATCAATCTCTCCTCATTCAAACTCAGCTTTTTATGACGTCTCACCTAACCTTTCTGTTCATTCTCACTGAATTATTTTTTTCTTTCTCATACTTTCTTTCTGTTCTCANTCTAAAATTCATTTCATTTTAAATATTTATATATACAAAATAATTTATATTAGGATAAAAGAAAAAAAAATTCCTAAAATAACTAGCTACAAAACTAAGTAAGAGACAAAAATAAGAACTCTAGCAAATTACTATAACAGGAATTTCTATATGTAAATTAATTTATCGAGGAAAATGTTGAATGTAAATAACGATAATATTTACTATTTTCTAATTTGAATTTCCTTTAAACCATCAAACTCAATGGTTTAGATTTTAAGCGTTAGCGAAAATGGTTTTCTATTTAGTAGGTAAGATTAAATTCAGATTTTAAAAAAGAACATTAAGTTATAGAACAGTAAGTCACGAACGCCCGCACCGCTGTGTATACATATTTATAATTACATCAAATAAAAGTATGTAATACTTTGATTTCCTAAACAGAAGTATGAAATGAAGTTTTATATTAAATAAAAAAGAAAATTTAGCTAGTTCATAAAATATTTACTTCTGGTTTTATTAAATTAATTTTTTTAAGTGAAGGCAATAAATCTAATAGTTCCTATCTGTAAAGTTCCAAAAAGTTAACTAAACTATTTTTTTTAATGGCGTGTCAACCTTTTATTAAAATGTGTTTAGAAGAAGCGGGAAGAGAAACTGGCGTCCACAGTACCCTGGAGGAGTTAGCCACTTTTTAATCTTAAACGTATCTTAATCATTTGGACTTATATTAAATTAGTATATATTTTTACTTTGAAATCGTGCAAGAAAACTATTTTAGAAAATTTTAGCTATAAAAAAGAAAAAAAAACTAGTTAATTTATGAAAACTTCATGAACACGCAGGAATTAGAGATATTTGTTTCACTAAGAAAATAAAATTATTTAAACCAAAAGTAAATATTTTTCGCGATAGGTACATCTTATAGATACATATATATTATATATACATATAACTAGGCTTAGAGAAGAAGTCCATTGGCCCTACTATCAGAAAGCCTGGAAAATATGTCAATTATTTCGCTTGAGAGAAGAAACCCCCATACTTGAGTATTAAAACTTGCTTTCCAACTCGGCCATCTGGCCTGCCAAACTGATGTAAAATTAAATTTGTTTTATAATTTATTTTTAATAGCAGACGTTTCACACGAAAAAAAAAAAAACCAACAGAAAAAGTTAGACACATTAAACTCCAATTTCGGTTTTTCCAATAAATCAAAATATAAATTAATTAAGGTTTGGGGTTGTAGGGGTCAGATGGGAATTAAGAGAGAGGGGGGGCAGCAGCTGATGCCTGCACAGCTGTTGTCAGGAACTCTGACTCCACTTAAACTTCTTGAAAAGGAACGTCATATGGAATGGTACACAAGAGGGAAAAAACGGGTAGTCTAGTGACAAGTCATTTTCTTCTCTGTGGTGTTTCTACAGAAAAATGTCCAATTGTCTTACAAATATTTTTATTTAGGCACAATTCCAAATTGACCGTAGTACCAAGAGTCACAACATGGAATTTGTTTTAATAATCAGACATCATTAACGCTGGATCTTTTTCCTTAAACAATAACAAAAAAGCACAAGTGATCTATCGGATTGATTGGACTCCATTGTTTTAAATTTGTTCTGTATATGGTATTGCATAGTTAGTTTTCAAACTTCAACAGATATAGGTATTTTAATTTTTTTGTTTTTATCAAAGAGAATCATTATTTTAGACTAGAGAGTAAGTTATTAAGTTTCTTCAAGTAGATATGAAGTATTCAATGAACATTTGTCCCGACCAAATGTGCTTGTTTTTATACAAAGTTTTGCTATGTTTATGTTGGGAAATATTAATGATAATTTTTATCCATACATTAAATAGAAATGAAAAACGAAATGTACTTTTCTTATGTCCCACAATCAGTTATAATTACTACATATTATTTTTTTTTAAATTATAGAAAAGGATTTGTTATTATTTTTTTTTTCAAATAAGCACTCAACGACTTGGTTATCAGCGCCATCTTGTCATTATTGATTTATCTGTTTGATAGATATAAAGGTGTTATTTTCCTTGTAGAATATAATTTACAAAGCTAGAATAATTAGATGCAAAATAGTACTACCCCAAACATTATTAAATTCAATTTATTGATGCTGGTTACAGTTTGGTCAACAGAAGTCAAATACAGTGGTTTTGAGGGGCGAAAATTCGCATTCTCTTGTAATTTGTACGCTTAAAAGCAAATCTTGATCTCTCAGCTTGTAAACAATGTTGATCTTTTCAGAGAGCAAGAGAGCTTTGCAGACAATAGCTTTTGATCCTCCAGCTCATTGTCAATGTAGCTCATAAGCTGCTCCTTAATCCTCCGTATACTATAGTTAACATCAGCCTTCATCTTTTAGTCAGCTTCAGCTAGATCTCGCTCCTTATAAGCTGCTCTTTAATCCTCCGTATAGTGTAGGTAACAGCCACCTTTAGCTTTTAGACAGCTTCGGCTAGATCTCTCGTTTTATAAGCTGTTCCTTAATCCTCCGTACAGTATAGTTAACATCAGCCTTCAGCTTTTAGATAGCTTCAGTTAGATCTCTCGCCTTATAAGCTTATCCTTAATCCTCCGTACAGTATAGTTAACATCAGCCTTCAGCTTTTAGACAGCTTCAGCTAGATCTCTCACCTTATAAGCTGTTCCTAAATCCTCCGTAACCTATATCTCAGTGTATGGCTTAGAAATCTCGATTGATTTCTAAAACTATATTATCCAACATTATGCAGTAAAAAACTAATTACCAGATCTATCTTATTTAGGTTTTTATTTCTTGGACTTGGGGGTAGTGGAGTTTCCGTTTTATTATTTTATCCAGGAGTAGAACTCCATTCCGGACTATAATTTATTTAGCCAGCTAGCTTGTCAATGATTCAGGGTCGCCGGGAAGGGAAACGGCCGGTGGCTCTTTCATGACGTCATAGATCAGATTTTATCGCCGTTCGGCCGTAACGCAACGGCAGGTGAGGAGCGAACGACTCGTCAGTGAAAGAAGAGCTCTTAAGTTCGACCGTAGGATGATAAAGGCACCGGGATTACCTCCTCTCTATCCAATGGGATGGAAGATAGAAGAGGTTTTTATGTGCTCCAAAGAAGAACATTTGCAGAGGCGAGAGTGATGGCCGCCATGAGGAGTTTTATATCTAATTTCATGGCGGTGTTCTCTACATCAGAGGGAGGGGGAGAGAATGATCCCCCCACCCCTTTTGGAAGAAACGATTTCATTTGAATTTATGTCAGACATTCGAAACGACTACCGTTTGTTATTTTACTATTCTCAAAAGGTCAGGGGTAGTGAGAAATAGCTTCCTTCCTCAGGTGAGTCTACATTTTCCATCGAGTCTAGAAATATGAACGGCAGTAACTCTAAAATCGGGAACGACTTAAATAAAGCCATATTTCCATTTTATAGCTTCCTCGTGCACTTAAGCATGGATGAATAAATTATGTATTCAACAGGTAGTTGTAATATCTATTATTCTTGAAGGACTGGAACTATCATTAAAATGACATAAAATTCACTATTATAATTTGAGTAGGCAATTTAGCTGAACATAAATTTTTTTTTCTTATTTCATAATATACATCAAATTTCCATTGTATTCAATATTGAATACCAAGAGTAGATATCTCTTATGATAATACAGTCATTCAATGCGCACTTATATATTACAGCCGTGAGTGTTTCATTATTGTATTATTGTATATTATATCGTATAATTATATACATATACATATATATTAACT
>KZ808490.1:179006-190722 GCA_000696205.2 Oncopeltus fasciatus | reverse complement strand
TATTAGTAATATTATATTATTAAACTTTTATTTATTTATTATATTCTGTTAAATTAAAACATTTTGTAATTTGATCACCACAATGAATTAGAGAAAAAAAAAATGACATACAATATCAATCACATGAGGAGACAAAGTGAATATATTCTCCAAGAGATTTCACCTTATCAAGTGCCACTAGCACTAATTCTGCGTTTAGGTTTATTCAAGTTTAAAAAAAGTTTTTTTATCTTGTACAAATTCTGGAACATTATACAAAGATTGAAGTTCTTTCGAAAGCTGAAAACACTAAAAATTAAACCTAAGTATAGTTATAAACGAACTAGGTTAACAGGGCTAATTTATTTGCCTTGAGGTAACTATTCAAACCTTGAGGAAATTATTTTAATTGTTCTTGACGTCCCTGGCAAACGCCTATATTCAGAAATTAAACACACATAACCAAATTAACAACCACAACTTTTATTTTGAAAGATTTCCCTAAAAGAGATATAGATATTCATGAAGATTAACGTGATTAAAATTATATGAAGGACAATCTAGAAACATTATACATGTATATATGTACGTGTTTGTTTTTATTTAAAATTGGATGAGAGGAAAGGTATTTTAGAGTTAATCCCGATTGAATATTTGTCAATATATTCTTTATTTGTTTCATGAAAAAAAATTTATAATTTAAAGGGAATAATATTTAAATCCTATAATAGTAGAATATTTTTTATTTTTGTGTTTTAGGATTCGATTATTATTGAAATACGGTAAATATATTCAGTTCTCTTTGGTCCTGATTGGCAGACGCTTTTATTAGCGTAATATTCTTAATTTACAATAATGAAATTTCTAATTTTTTATATTAGTGTTAAAGAAAAGAAAACAATTTCACACTATAATAGCAGAGATAGACTTACAGAGGGGGTTTTAAAATTATTAATAAAAATAAAGCATCGTTTAACAAGAAAGAGCACTCGGTTTTGATTTCTTATAGAACGTCCACTATTTTAACATAACTAAATCCAACTCTTAGCATTGAAACAATCTCCTAACAACGTTTTACTCATAAAATCTCAACAAAATCATTAAGAACAATTATCATAAATTTATTAGGAATATCGAAAAGCGATTCGGTATATAAAATAATTATTCAAAAACAATAAACCTTTAGAATAGTACTAAGGTAAGTAAGGTACAAGTAAGGGAGGGGAGCGTAAAACCTTAATATTTTGTTGGCTTAAGATTTATTTAAGTAAGTGGAACTTTACTTAGAGCATTAGAATATTTAAAAAATATTTATTAAAAATCCGCAGTATAATGTTTGTTATTAAGGAAGGGGCTTAATCTGAAATATATCTTGTTCATATATACATATATACGATTCAGAAACTGAATTTTTGGTATATTTAGATAAATTTAAACAATTAAATAGTCGCAGTTATTTCTTTCACTAACACCTTTTGATCTTACTGAAATTAAATGTTCTATAATATTATTACATACTCGAAAGAAAGCATATAACACTTTATGTAAATCAAACTTTTTACCTATAAGGAAATCAAGCATCCTTGACGTGACTTTTCTAAAATTTCTTTAGATCTTCCCTGTCATACTTAGAAAAACCTAAATTTATCATCCATAAAAAATATATACCTTTAAANTATGAATAAATAATATATATACATAATATATACATAATATCTCTATATACATACACACAACTTAATGCGTTGTAGCTTTCATGTATTTTAAAGAAAAGAGTTGGATTGGATCTTTAAGTGAGGTCCAATAAAAAATAATGTTATAATGATTGTTATTAAAAAAATAACAAAAGATGTTTTTATAATATTTATGGAACATGGAAAATGGATGTTAAAGAACCGAGTTAATAATGTAGCTTTGAATGTTACGCTGATACATTCAATTTTAATGTATTGAAAGCCTGTTTGATATTTATACTTTCTATTGGATATATTTAGATTAATTAATCTAAAATTAAATAATATTGGGTAATGAAGGATGTGTGAGTGTGAAATTAGTGGACATTAAAATAAATTATTCTAAATTTCTTAGTTCTTATTATTGTTGTGACAATAATTTATAGATCATAATGGTTAAGAAATTCCTTTTACTGACATAGCTAAAATTTACTAGAAATGTATTAAAATATTTATGAATGTAACTATGAAAATGTCTCTTCTCTCCCAGACACTTTTGAGCCAATCGGATTTTTACCTTTTACTTTCATTAACCTCTAGTAAAATCAAGTTAGCCATCAATTCCTATTTATTTTTACTTTATTGAAACTTGATAAATCTGGTAAGCAGCTCCTTAAATTATCTGATAGATTACAACAAAATTTATTTTATTTTCAGTATTACAAAATAAAGGCGGTAGGAGACAGATATTTTCAGTTTTATTTCTCGCTTCTGATCAAGACACCTCACCGAACAGTATGGGGTTTCTAGGGATTGGCCTCTTGACAGAATGAAACGTTTAATATGGATGACCGGGGCTTTACTTGATAGCTGGATGTAAACGTTCTCTTTTTGCGGGGAGAATTCTCTTCGAGTTCAAAGGGAATTATTTATTCACAAAAGCCAACATAGATCAATCATTTAGAAATGTTTTCTTTCTAAGCTTATCATTCTTCCATTAGTGAAATTGACCAATTGAGTCGAGTTTTCCTTTCCTTTATTTTAATATCATTAAGAGAACGCATACTTCTTATTGAAATTTTGATGAGTTCACGATCATATGTATATGAATGTGCGTGTGGGTCTTAAAATGGACGACGCTTAGCTCAGAGTCTGAAGAATATCTCCAAATATAGGATCGGTGAAAATCTATCTAAATAATTAGAGATGCTGGCTTTTCCGAGGGTATCAATATTATAAAAAACTAAAAGATTGCCCAGAACCATGAGCGCTTAGAAGTTAATTTTAGCCAATAACTTACTTATCTAATGGTTTTCACAATTATGTTTATGTACAAAATATGATATTATAATTTTTAATTCTAGCGGATATATATATATGTGTGTGTGTGTGCGTGCGTGTGTATGTGTGTAATAAATATATAGCAGTCCATATATGTAACATATATGGTTATTTTAAATATATGGACTCATATATCGATTCATGTAGGATCGGCGAAGATCTGTTGTGTCTGGATGTGGTACAAACGTGAAAGAATAGCTTGATGTCCATACGGGAAAGGTGGTTTAATAAAAATAAATATCGGTAGTCATAGAAATGTGAACTTAGGGACAGGACGTCCTCTCTCTTCTCCACGATAGCCCTGAATATGTCTTACAATGTAAGCCGTTGACAGATAATCATTTAAAAAAATACATTTTTTTAAATTTGTATTTTTTTGGATCTACCTTGACCGAACTCCAACTAAAATCATCTAATAAAAATAAATATAAATTAGCTTCCTAGTTTTTCCGATTAAATAAGTGTCTGTCAAATATTTCAAAGCTAAAGCTTCAAAACTCTAAATTTTTCTGCTATTCATTCAACTAAATTGCTGAAAATAAAAGTTCTTTAAAGGCGTTCTCTGATTGAAGCAAATAAATTAAATGACTAAAAATAGTGATAAAATGATTTTAAATGTTCGATAATGTATTAGAAAACGTAAAAAGCATATAAATGGTTAAATTGAGGAATAATATAGATTTACAATATGTTGCTCATTGAGGTATTTCTATACTTGAGCATTCTGTGCATTCCTTGGACTTCATAAAGCTGCAAGAACAGCTGAAGTCGAATGATCTTCATGAACCAACTAGTCATAACAAACTTTTTAAAACTATTCAAAAATCTTTGAATTTTGTAGGTAAAATAAAAGTTCAATAATGCATAATTTAAATGAAATTGTAATGGAATTAAATAAATAAATTACATATAATTATGTAGTATATATCTCATTTGTATTATTTCATATAGCTTATAAACATGTGGCTTACAGAATTTTTACGGTTATTTTACTTATTTGCCTACTAATTTATATATTTAATTTAAATAAAANACTTCAGCACAAGAAATGTGTTTCTACAACTCAATAGTGGGAGGCGAGTGGGCAGGATAGTTCCCCGCTGTTTCAGAATGTAACGGCGGTGGAGGACTTGGAGATTTGTGATTGGTGATTAGTTGACACCTATAGATTTAGTTTAATTTAAATAAAAATAAATAATGAAGATAATTAAAAAATATAAACATAAATTTTCTTTTTATATTATAATTGATCAAAACCAAAGTATTTATTAAACTAATTAATATCAAAAATTTGTTATCTTTTATGCTTGGATCATGAATTTTAAATGTAGCTAACATTTCTTGGCTGTACATTTTCCCTTATGATTATACATGCAGGTTATAGTAGCAAGCGACGTTTTGGAATTCGTTACCTAATTGATGTGTATAAGTGGTTAAAAAAAGTGATTGTAATGGTTATAAATGTCGTATGTGCTCGCAATAAAAGCATTATGTTGAGGCAGAGAGAAGTTATCCAAGAGTAAAAAGAAATCTAAGAAACACCGGGTTATTTGAGGGGATCCAGCCGTGTCTCTGAATCCTAGTATTCAAACCCCCCCCCCCATTTGCAAGATTTTATCGACAAATAAATGCTTTCTCAGAGTATCTAGAATAAGATGAGTAACATTGCCAAAGTTACTAGTCTATGCGAAGCTAAATAAATTTGTTGGTTATCTCATATATAATTGCTAATCCGCTCTACTAGTACTGGTAATATAACCATAATTAATTCACATGATTTCAATATATAAGAGTATGAATAAATTATCATTTCTGAAAAAAATGGTTGAGGAAGGGGTTCGGGACTGGGTGGGGTTGAAGATGGTTAGTTGATACAATTTCCGGGACCCACAGCCCTGTTTTGGCCTAAGGCTTGGTGTACTATGGATGGAGCAGGCACATGCGCGCTCAACAATCAGGCCTTCCTTTTTACACTTACTAAAGCATGCACAATAGCCTGCAATGATAGTGGTGGGGGTGCTGTCGGTGTGGCGGTGTTGATTTTCGGTCTGGTTGACGTCCCTTAGGGCCCTTCTTTTTTGCCCTTTAGATCTCATATTCATTAAAATTCGGTATAATTGTTAAGTCCCTTGTAGTTAACTGACCATTAAACAAATATTCGCTTTATCCTCTAAAATGATGGTCCATGTTGGAGATAGCAGGAATCTAAAAAAATCTAATTACCACGAGTTTAATAATTTATGAACAGATTTCACCTAGAGAAATCCAGTAATTCCGGTTTTGAAGATGCGACTTTTGAAGAAGTTCAACAGACCATCACTAATCTTATATAGGGGAATCTAAAAATATGGTCCTTTCCAGAACACGAAAAACTACATATTAAGAAAGATGTTTAAGAATGTATTTATCATGTTGGTCGAAACCTTTTACTTTCATGTATTTTTGGTTTAAATCAGATGAGAGGGGTTTTGAGAAAGACTATAATTTTTAATTTTCTTTTTTGTTTGAATTTTAAAAAAATTTATAGAACATTATATGTGAAAATCTAGTTAAAAAAACAAAAGTAGTTCTATAAAATTTTTACACTTGTCCTGTGCCATGGGTGTTTAGAATGAGTGGCAAGCTTTAGATAGCTCCTTCCTCCATGACTCTAAGTGATTGAAAGAGAGGCTAACACTATAAATAAAAAAATAATTTTAACACAAAAACAAAAAAAAAAAACAAAAAACAAAAAGAAATGTCATTTTAGTGAACATTTAATGAAAGGAAATATAATTAAAAAAATCTATCTGTCCCAGCCAGGAATCGAACCTGGATCTCCTGCTATCCGGGCCGGCGTGTTAAGCCATTACACCACCAGGAGTAGCTAGATATTTCATTAGATTTCCTCTACACTAGCGAGAGCGTAGTTTTTTTATTCTATTCTCTCTCATTAATTGTTTAAAATTTACGTGGGATAAAAAACCACAACCAAATAAAATATATTAAATATTTATGTCATTTTAGTGGTATTATTTTTTAAGCTCATGGTTCTTTCCATCTTATAAGATATATTTTGTCATTAACTTACATCCTTATCAGTGATCAAGGGGGAAATCAATTAGTTTACTCAGCTTTTGCGTGACTGGTTTTTGATCACTAGCCAGTTTAGGTTGTAGTACAATTATAAAAGTTTCAAACTGAAATTTACTGAACTAATTTCCGTGAAAAAACAATTTAGGTTGCTATTACTATAATGACTAACTTAATACAACTCCTTCATAGCTATCATAAAAGTTCTAAAGGAGGAATACTAAATGTCGTTATAATAAAACAACTTTAACTATCGACTAAGCCTATCAATCTCAATCATTTTCTCATTGACTAAAGCATTCAACACTACATTCTTTATGCTCATAGATAAGATGAGTAACTAATGGTTACACAGGGGAATTGTGCCATCCTTCGACCTTTTGTATCTTAAAGAGATGATTATCAAAATGGTACAGATCCAATAATTTTATTCAATATTTTACATTTTGTTTATTGAATAATATTGTCGAAAAATATTTTTTTAACTTGTATTTATTTATGATATTTCTATTAATATAAATACATTTTGTAATTTTATAACAATTACAACTAAAATAAAATGACATTGACAACGACAAGAGGACAGGAAGTGACCCATGACACCACTCTTCAGAAAATGCTTATTAAATAGATTANTATATATGAATATATACTACTGTGGAATATATATAGCAACATTCTTTATTATAATATTTTGCCTAAGACTGCATCATCATAATTATCATCATTATCATTAAAACACATTTTATATTTGAACACTTGTCGCTTTTTGTTACGTATTAGTTATTTTATTTGCATAGCCTCTTCCCCTCTCAAAGTGATTATGCAATGTGATGCCACTTTTCCATGAAATTGTTTCTTGTAGATAATGTAGCTGATATTGCAACTGTTTGACATTTCGAATATTCCATGTCACTGTCGTGTACAAGAACATATTTACACATACATTAAGCAGTGTATTATAAAAATAAGTTTATATTTGCATTATGACCAGCTGAAATTGCAGGAATGCTCTTGATCTCCCAATGACCTTCCTTCGTAAACAAATTATGCCACACGCAAACGTCTCGTTAAACATTATTTAGTTATTTTTCAATGGGAATATTTGAGAGTTTTAGTAACACAACTATTACTGATAAATAAATAAAAACCCTACAAATTATGCCGCAAAGCTTTATTTTTTGTTTAACAGACATGTGTTTTTTAATAACATTTTAAATATTGTAAGAGTAACTTAATACTCCTATTATTCCCTATAAAATATTTTTTATAACTATAAAAACTTAATAATAACTTTCTCATATTAACGATAACTTTCTCAATAACATACATAAGGGGCTGGCTATGGATAACCTATGAGAAACAGGTTTTACTAGCTCCTATCAAGATGTAGAAGGGGGAAGAGATCTTACTTAATCTCTGGAAGATTCCCTTCCAACTGTCAGAGGATGCAGGCCAGGATCAAGAAGACACAAGAGTGTAGCGCTTCTGCCACTTCGCTGTTCTCGAAGTACAGCTCAGTCAGCCACGCTCGGAGTACACATCCACTGACATAGTATGTCTACCGCTCCTGTCGTGGACCTCACATCTACTACCCACAACGCCATGGACACTGTTCCACCTCCAGAACTTCCTGAACATGAGGAGCAGCCAACTTTTGCCAATTATTGTGACGAGAGCGAGGTCCACGGCAAGAGCGGCATACATACCATTCATACCATTTGGTAGTGTACACCGATCGTGGCTGATTGAGCTATACTTCGAGAACAACGAAGGGCAGGAGTGCTAGGCCCTGGTGTCTTCTTAGAGCCTGCTTCTCAAAAAAGATTCCAAACTTAGAACAATTTTCAACGATATAAATATTTTATCAATAAATAATGTATATAAATTGACAAAATATTTAAATTTAGTCGAAATATTTAAAGCTTAGTGTTGCAAAAATTAAGCCTTTAGAATTTTTATATTCAATAGCGACTAAAATGAAACTGAAAACCATGAGGAATCCTTACTTACCATGATTTTTATCAAATAAATTGTAAGAGTTAAAGAAGATGAAAAATAATTAAAACTTAAATCATCTATAAGTGTAAAAAAAAAAAACAACAACAAAAATATTAACACCGTTATCAGGGTGTGTAAGAAAAGTATTTATTTTCATTCATTTTAATAATCGAGAAGTTAGATTCAAATTATATTTTACACGCAAATACATTTTTGTACTCAAATGACAAAAACATCTATTATACAAGAAATGCAAAGGCCAGAGCCAGAAAAAAACAACTATTACCTCAGCCGGGAATCGAACCCGAGTCTCCTACTTTCCGGCTAGGTGCGTTAGACCTCTACACCACCTAAGCAGATTAGATAATCACTCCAACTCCCCGCACTTTACTCCGAGTAAAAAAACTCGGAGTAAGACGAATATAGCATCTTATATTGGAAGGAGCTATCATTGTTAGCTATTTGTAAGACCCTCGTTTTTTTCCGATATTATTATTCTTTTAAATAATAATAATAATGATTAAATGCTATTAACGATTTTATGAACGAAAACCATTTCTGAATTCGTTAGCAATAACAACTCTCATTCGAGTTAATAAGATAACCGATAATATCTGTAACAATTAATAATTAACTAACTAGTAGGATTTAATTATATATTATGTTCTAGTCAATAGAATTATGGTTTTAGAAAAGATAAATAATATGTTATATATGCACTAATATATTTTTCTGGTAGATTTTATTTAAAAGCATTAATTGATACTATTTAAAAATATATCTTTGTGATCACTAACTTTGTATACACTTTTTTCTTTAGACGATAGTCTTGGACGACGATGGAGACAAAACGGACATTCTTCGTCAGAGAAGAGGAGGTGATAAACATTACATATACGACTTTGCATTTAGTGAGGACTCTACTCAGGTATGTAAAATAAATTAACAGAACCCAGTTGTATAATTCCAGTAATGAATGCGTACTTCATTATATTGGCTTAGCTTGGTGTTAAAATTGAACTCAATTTCCAGCTCTTGAATTTGAAAATTGAAGTCTCTCTATAGACTTGTAGTCAGCGATAAGAATGAACTTAGAGATAGAACTCTAAGATGATTTTAGTTGGGGTTCGGTCGAGGTAGATCCAAAAAAACACAAATTAAAAAATGTATTTTTTTAATGAAGGATTATCTGCCAACGTTTCGGCTTACATTGTAAGCCATCTTCAGGGCTGTAAATTGCTGTAGATTTTATTGCCCTCTCTTGTAACAGGCCGCTTTCCATTTACACCTTCCGCCTGCCTTGTACCTGCTACCCCCACTCCCCTTTTTTACTTCAAAATTCAAAACAAATTCATAATGTTAGTCATGGAAATGTGAACTTAGGGACAGGACGTCCTCTCTCATCTTCATGATAGGTAGGTGTGGCAAATTACTGCTTTAATGATATTTCAATTTTTTTTTTTTTGTCAATAAGTTGTTTGTTTGCATGTTTTTTTCAAATTGGTTCTTTTTCAAATTGTTTTCATAAACTTTTAATTGTCTTACATAGCTTTCTACATTCATACTCTTGATATCACATTATATTATAATTCTCTATTATACTAATTTCAAATATTACTGTATTCTCATGACATTGTATTTCTACAGCCCTGAAGATGGCTTACAATGTAAGCCGAAACGTTGGCAGATAATCCTTCATTAAAAAAATACATTTTTTAATTTGTGTTTTTTTGGATCTACCTCGACTGAACCCCAACTAAAATCATCTTAGAATAATATCTACGGTCAACAAACTCTCATTTAGAGATAGAACGTACATATCTTTTCTATTATGATAGTGCTCAACCTATGTATTCTCTAAATTTTACTTATAAATATGTGTGTGTGTTCATGTCACAATTTAAGTGAGCAAACCTTCTTCAGTTTGGAGTTCTGGTTCTTTGACTGGAGGGAATAATCTCCTTCTATTGTAAGGTTTGACGTTTAATAAGTCTGACTTGTGCCAGCCTTTAGTAATGACACAATCTGTGATGTTTGACGATGTTCCGTGATCAAATACTACAGAACTGATAACCATTCTGTTTCTTTTTGTGAGATACAGCTCTCAGTGTTTCAGCTGTCCCAGTCGGTACTATCTTTATTAATTTTACTAGATTTACTAAATATTCTCTTTTTATTCAGATAATTTCTTTTTATCATCCATAAACCCGTGAAATGCGTTCAGAGTGAGTACGCTGGGTTCGGCATTACTCAGCAGATAGATTATTAAGCAGCTCGAAGAACTTGATTTTTGAGAGTATTGTTAGGATATGAAACTTCAGCACAAGAAATGTGTTTCTACAACTCAATAGTGGGAGGCGAGTGGGCAGGATAGTTCCCCGCTGTTTCAGAATGTAACGGCGGTGGAGGACTTGGAGATTTGTGATTGGTGATTAGTTGACACCTATAGATTTAGATTAGCATGGCCGTAAGAGGAACTGATATATTAAATCACCCATACCTACTAATACAGAGACTCCAAAAAGCAATCCATCTTCTTTAATAGATTATAATTAACTTATATAATTCAAAAATAAAAACAACTAATAAAAAAACAATCATCATAATCTCAAATTACATTTTTAAGAAAATGACTTTTCATAATTACTTTGATGTAAAACTGACAACAAAACCCATAAATTAGATAGAACTTTCAATAACAGAACATTAACGAATACATAAAATTTATAAAATTCTACTATTTAAAACCTTATTATTTTAATGACATTTTATCTGATTAAGAAAATACTTGTTTTTGCTGAAGGGCTACAAAAATCATTCAATGCCCATTTTTATATCTCTTTCATATGAGCGATATATGCCAGAAGTACTAATTCTATCGCAAAAAGGCAATACTTATAACATAAATCTGCCGTTAAAATAGGGACGTAATGCTTTAAAAAATGGTGATTTCACATTAAATTAGAAGAGACAGAAGCTCAGACATTACTCAATTTATAGAAAACCTACAGACCAAGCAGTGCGTAATCTCAAAGTAAATGTCGATGCCCGACTCACTCGGCTTCAACATATAGTCTATACTGCAAGAAGTTGACACCTCTAAGAGACATATAAACCTTTCATAAACAGAAAGAATCGCTTCAAATACACCTCTATTATAAACAAAGCTCATCCTTCCAATTAAAAATATGCGTGTCCTTTTATTTTGGTGCCCTTTACAGGCAGAAAACGGACTCGATTCGTTCCTCGGCAATCCAAGCACCCGGGTTAGTTAGGAACCGCCAGATTACAGACGAACTGGGTGTTGACCTACTTGAAGAGCATGCCAAGAAGCATGTTATTAATTACCACACAACGAGAGGTATACGCCTCACTGGCAGCACAGTTCCCTTTAATCTTGAACGACACATTTCCAGACGTCTAAAACCCTTATCAAGGTCTTATCGTGATATTTTGTCATCACATTCATTTTGTATTATTTTTTCTTTCATTGCAGAATAAAAACAAAGATTTTCTTGCTTTCAGGAAAGCGCAATGTACTCCCTATTTCTTTAAATAAACTGTCACAAAATAAGTCCCTATTTCACTAAGTAAACTGTAAAAATAATTTTAATAATTAATAGCATATTATATATATATAAGACCCTCGT
>KZ808490.1:158347-177857 GCA_000696205.2 Oncopeltus fasciatus | reverse complement strand
TCTCGATATAAGTCTTCTTCTCACTAAATATCCACATTAAATATATATATATATATATATATCATATAATTTTTATATGAAGTTTTTAATCTATTAGTTTAGAATACGTCAGTTACGTTTATTTCATAGTTTCACGATTAGGTACAATACTGCAACAAGATAAATTTAATAAAATGTTTTTAGAAATAATCTAGAGTGTTTGAAATTCACTTGGAACGATAAGCATCCGTTATAAATAAACCCATTGCATGCCAGAGATGTGTGTGCTTGCAGGAGCAAGTGTACTCTGCCACGACGCGGGGCCTGGTCCGGGACGTGCTCCTTGGCTACAACGCAACCGTGTTCGCCTATGGTGCCACAGGCGCGGGGAAGACGCATACCATGGTGGGGAATCATTCCGACCCTGGCATAATGGTGCGTGCAGTCACTGATCTCTTCAACAGCATTAAGGCACAGCAGGATACCTTTGAGGTAAACAACACCATTCTTCACTTCTTTAGCTCCTCAATTACTCCTCATTGATCTGACGATACCTTATGCCAATTTTAAAGTAAAAAATTCCTCGATCAAATACTTGAATTTCTTGGAGATATTTATTTTAAATAAGAAGGCTTATATTACTAACCTATGTCTCCACAAATATATTTATAAAAAAATTGCCATACAAAGATATTTTTATGTTATTAAGAATATACACAGCCGGACAAAAATAAAGGATCACTTTCAAATATTTATATTATTATTACATAAGAGATAAAAATAGAAATTCCATTGCCCCAGACTGGACTTTGTGTTGTATCTTATCTAGTTAATTCTGTTTATATTCCCAATCGTTTATGGAGAAAAGGGTCAGTTAATCAACTTCTTTTCTTTCTTCCTATCAGTAAATGGTTAGTTGTTAGCAAAGATTCATCTTCTTGAAGATTTTCTAACATTTAAGAGACTTTAGTTACTTGTGAGTTTAGTAAGAACGTTGTGATGACCAACAGATAAGCATTGACCGAAGAGGAATCAATTCGTGCTGTTGCTTTGAGTGAAGAAGGGTGTCTAGGGTGCTTAATAGGCACCGTCGAACTGGAGGGCATACAAGAAGAGTCGGACAAGGCCGTCCGAGGTCAACTTCCCACCGTGACGAGAGATTTTTGCAACTACATGCTCTTCGGGTCGCCGATCAACTGGTAACAGTCTGCGTGGTCTCCTCCAGAGGTTCAGGAATGTGCAAATTTCAGAGCGAATGACGTTATGGTTTGGCCACCTAGAAGTCCAGATATGAACCCAATAGAGATTTAAGGGAAATGTTAGTTGAAGAGTGGAACAACATCCCAGAACATGTGGCCCTGGTCGCTGGAATGGGCAGGAGAATGGAAGCAATTATCAGAGCTAGAGGTGGGAATACCAATTATTGATCGTTTTCCTCGAATTCTTCCTTTTTATTCAGTTTTGCTATTTCATTTCATTTCAAAGATTTACTTTTTCATTTTGAGAATGTAGGAAATTTTTATTTTTTGATTTGTTTTCCTATTAAAAATTTCTAGAAAATAATTTTTTATTTTTTATTACCCTTATAATAAAGTGTGACTTCCAAAGAAAAAAGAATATTTTCAAAAATACCCTATGCAGTTCAGTAATTTCAAAATATTGAAGTGATTCTTTAATTTTGTCCGGCAGTGTATTAAGAGTATATGAGTACATTTTGTTAGGTTTGTGTTCGTTATTTATTCCAAATCAAAGTAATGGATAATAACTTTGTAAATAAACTTCTTGATGGAGTAGAATAGAACTAATCTGAGTTTGGGATTGTGCATAGGTGAAGCTCTCCTACTTGGAGCTCTACAATGAGAACATCAGGGACTTGCTGAACCCCAGTTCGGGCTTCCTCGAGCTCCGCGAAGAGGCTGGAGGCGGTAAAGCCCCGACGGTGGCCGGACTGCAGGAGCTGACTGCAGAGTCCGCTGACGAGGTGGTCGTCCTCCTGCTGAAGGGGAACAGAGAGAGGACGGTCGAACCTACAGCTGCGAACAAGACCTCGTCGAGGAGTCACGCCCTGCTCAGCGTCACCGTCACCAGAGTTGTGGGTGAGAAACGACGGCAAGGCAGGCTGCATATGCTCGATCTAGCTGGCAGCGAGAGGGCTTCCAATACTAAGGTATGACCCCTACAATACTTAGCTATTGGAGTATTTTATCCCAACTCGCCGGTATATCTTTAGTTGTTTTAAGTAAATATTAATATGTACTTAAATGCTAAAAAAAAAGTAACATAATAATTTACAAAGGATGTGGGATGTAGCTGTCGGTCACTCCTGTTAACGACTTCCACATCCTAGATCCTCTTCACAGTGGATGTAGGATGTGGGAGTCGTTAACAGGAGTGACCGACAGCCACATCCCACATACTTTGTAGATTGTAATGTTACTTTTTTTTTTTAGCATTTAAGTAAATATTAAAATTTACTTTCTTCGTTCATTTTGAATAGTTTGTTAATAATTTACTGTAATATAAGTTTTTTTTTAAATTTATTTTGCTATATCCTTGCTGTTAGGAAAATGTTACTCTTACAAGTGTTGACTCACCGACACTCAAAGCTATTGGATTTTGGAACAACAGGTTGGTAATAACCTACAGCTTGACTATTGAATAAACCCATTTATTCCAATTTTCTAACCTTCTAGTTGAAATAAATTTCATCTGAATTAAACGTCATAATTTCTTCTATTTCCTTAAACAATTGCTGATTTATTCCTTGTTATAGCTTATATCTTCCAGTTTTAAGTATATCCGATTTCAATAACGAACTCTGCCTTTCGTTTTGCATTTAAAAGTGACAGGCGAAATTTCTTTTGGAAGAAGAACTAATTTCGTCTTATAAAACGTAAAATTAAAATTTACGGCATTGTTAAATCTCTACTCCTGATTGTTCAATTTTACTATGTAACTACTGAAATATGATGTCTTTTTATCAACGTCGTTTCATTGCTCTAAACTAAATATTACGTCCGCTAGATCGCAATAAATTCTGCACTCTTACTTGAAATTTCAGGTGGTACTGATATTTGTATGATTTCGCTCTTTAACGAACTTTTTATTTCAATTTGAATTTGAGAGTGATATTCCAAATTACATGAAGAAGGTATCATGTAACGGCATCTTGGCAATAATATTACAAATTTTAATTTCAGTTAAACCACTCCTCCTACTCCCATTTGTTTAATTTTGCTATTTAACTACTATAATATGTTTTTTGTATAAACGGATTTGTGTTGAGTTTCATTAATATAAACTAAATATTAAGTACTTAACATTTGTAGGGCATTATGCGTAGTTATACGTAAAGCTTATTTGAAAAATAATGTTTTATCTTGTTTTTATTGTTATTAATTCTGTTGTTATTTCATATTTTACAAATTTTTTTATAAGAATATTGTGAGTGACCTAGACCTTGTTCGATGGCTAATGACTAATTCGGGTGTGAACAGATTTTATTGTAATATTTACTGTTCTATGTACTAGTGCAAATAATTTGAAAGTTTTCAAATTTGCAGCCTTCAATACACCTGATAATTTTCATGTTTTCAAAGCACCTTTTGTTCATATATTCATAGAAAAGAGTTTTCTTGAGGATGGAAACTGGATTGATATTAACCCAGTAAAATGTAATAATTAATTTGCAGGTTAAAGAAATAATAAAAATAATAATAAGTCTTAGTCTTATAATGCTAAGGAAAATCTATTGAAATGGTTATATATTTGAATTTTCATGGATGTTACTTCCAGAAATTACTTTCCCTTCTATTTTCGAATTGTTTTCATTCCTCTTATTAAAATTGCCCTTCTACAAGCATAATTTATTATAATAGAAGTGGAGGATTGGCGGTGACGTCCAAAGGTAAGTAGGTCATTTACTTAAGAGGCATGAGCTATTAAAATATTTATGGCCTCTACAACACTAATGGCAGGAACTATTATAAATATTTGTCCCGGAAGTAGCCACTCGTAGCCTAGAACCAATTATATTGATTTATAAGTAAAACACGAAGAAACGCTACCATATCTTATTAAAAATAGAAGTGGATGAGAAAAACATGAAGGATCATTTTTTGAATAATTCAATACCGCTTTATCAAAATTGATGTTGAATTGTATATAAGAAACTCAACATATTTGTGAAAATATTTGTCAATATTCATAGAATTTTCTAGAATAATTTAATAGTCATTGAAATACATTTTTTTTCTTTTTCTGCTTTCTTAGCAGGTTTCTCCCGAGTTGTAAGTTACGTAAGTAAATATTCAAGTCGTGAAAAAAGAATATCGTTTCGCGACTTTATGAATCCTCCTTTAATTCTTTCTCGTCCTTTCAAATTATTATTCAAACCGGAATCCCCTACACAATTCCTTAAAATAGGGTTCGAATAGGTAGGATGTAGGTGGGCTGATAAGGTCTAACTCAAAATATACTCTTCCCGTCTTGCAACAATAAAACAGCCGTTTAGCTTAGTAGCTTTATTGTTTTCCGTAGTGACTTGTTTTTGTTCAAAGGGTATAATGTACCTACAATGTACTCAAATAGTAAGTGTATCTTTAGAAAATAAATCTGCAAAATGTTAAGGACTTCTCTATGCTGTTCTTTAACTTTATCGCTCCATGTCGAAAATTGACTTTGTTTAAAAACTAGGTTGGAAAAGGTTTTTATTGCACAAAACTGCTTTATAACCACTGATGCACACCAAAGTCAAGTGTACTGGTTTTTAGTGCACGAAAAGTATTGTTATCTTTATTTTTAAGATAATGATTAATTTACAGACTAATGGATCTTCAACTAGCTTTCTCCACCTCTGCTATGGGCAATGGCTTCCCTCTTTACTAATTGGAAATCCCTGGCGTCTTTCATAAGGGATGAGTCTTCTTTAACTAGCTTTCTCCACCTCTTCCACCTCATTCATAATCTCCCTTCTGCCATTTTTAAGTGTTGGATTTACAGACTAATGGATCTTCAACTAGCTTTCTCCACCTCTTCCATGGGCAATTATTGGGAAATGGCATCCGTAATTACTGATCGGAAATCCGACGCGTCTTTCATTCATCTGTTATTCCACCTCATTCATAATCTCCCTTCTGCCATTTTTCTGTGTTGGATTTACAGACTAATGGATCTTCAACTAGCTTCCTCCACCTCTGCTATGGGCAATAGCTTCCCTCTTTACTAATCGGAAGTCCGTGGTGTCTTTCATTCTTCTGAAATGATCAATGGGTGTTATGTATGGAAGATGAAACAATTTTTAAAATTTTTAGATTTAGTACAAAAAGCGCTAACATATAAGGTTCTTTTCAAATAGAAAATAACAAAAAAAAACATTATGCTATTTTTTGTTTAAATTTTGTTATTTGAAAAAAATGATTTCCATTATTCTTTTTAGAATTAATTTTTTCTTCCAAATGAATGGCGTAAAATATCACGATATCACATCAAGGGCAAGGTTAGAAAAGTTACCTGATGATTTCTTGAGGTCTAAAAGTATTTAGTGAAAAATAAAAGCTTGTGAAAAGACAAAGGAAGAAGAATAAATATCAGGGAATAGAATAAAAATCTAAACAGTCTCACCCAGGACTCGAACCTGGATCTCCTGCTTTCCGGGCCGGCATGCTCTTCATTACACCACCGAGACTAGCCAGATAATAATGGATAGTATGCCCCCCCCCCTTCAGGTACTAATGGATAGCAGGATCCAGGTTCGAGTCCTGGCTGAGACAGTTTAGATTTTGTATTCTATTTCCTTGATTTTATTGTTTAAAATTAATATGGGATTAAATACCACAACAATAATAATATTTACAAAGGAAGAAGTTTTTCCGTTGCGATTTCGAGAACTGTTTGTCAAAAGCGACCATTTACTTTTCACACTTCCATCCAAGATTTGCTGGGTTTTTGCAGAACCGTGGCAAACGTCTGATGGAAGGCGCTCACATCAACAGGTCCCTCCTGGCCCTCGGGAACGTAATAAACGCCCTCAGCTACGGGCCGGGAGGACGCTACGTGAACTACCGGGACTCCAAGTTGACCAGGCTCCTCAGACAGGCGCTGTCCGGCAACTGCAGGACTGTCATGGTGGGACACGTCAGTCCAGCGACAAACGCCAGGGACGAGACCAGGAACACACTCCTGTACGCCTCCAGAGCCTCCAAGATATCTAATAAGGTACGATTTTTTATAACTAATTTGATTTCTAGAATTTAACCTATATAGAATTAGGTAAATAATCCAAAAAGGTTATTTTCACTACCAATGAATATAGAACTATCATACCTTCTATTATCTGTCTTCATTGGTTTCTGCAAACCATTCTCCATTGGCGAGCGCTTTCGGACATTGTCCATCTTCTTGGCCAAATACATGTGTTCACTGTCACTGTCTGTATTCAACTGAATTAGAATTGGCATTTATATCTGAATGGTAAATAAATTATGAATTTAGAATTNATGATACAGGAACTATAAAATTAATTATAATTATGGAGTATTAAAATATATTACAGTATTAACACAATTTTATTTAGTAGATAGATCATGTAATGTATTTATTTATTATATGTGTATTTTAAAGTGTGTTTAAGAATGTATATGTACGTAAGAATTCATATGCATATCTGCATTTTTACAGAGATATAATAGGGGGGACTAATCAGGTTTATGTATTTTTATTTGTGTATTATCTATTTAAGTATAATGTAAGATGATAATGTACGAAATTGTCTAAGGATTGAATGAGTGTAACTATTTATACTTCTTGGCGGAAGGTGAAAGTTAAAAATAAATGACAATAATTCTTAAAAAACTTATTTATTGGTTTCTTTAAGAGATTAAAACATGTTAGCTAATTTATAGAATGAGGCGACCTCCGCACCGAGATCAGCCGACTGAAGACGAAGATGGTGGAAGAGCGGCCGAGCTCTGCAGACCTGAGGAGCGGCAGGGCGACTGGGACGCCCGTCAAGCAGCTAAGGGAGCAGATCATAGCTACTTTTAGAGAGCAGATGAAGCTCAGGTATAGCTCTAACTAGATACATTTGGGAATATAAATGTATCTGTTTAGCTTATCTATCTGTAGCGGAATTTCAGTGAGGAATTGAACCTCTCCACGTTGGTGAAGACCGATATACCGATTTTACATATGACTTTCCTACTTATATCAAATCTGCTTATACCATTAGAAAACAAATTATAATAAGAATTCAATTTTTGAGATATTGCTAATGGAAAAAAAAAAAGAATAGTTGTGAATTCAGCTTGTGCGAATGCTCCAGCCTTGTTTCAAATAATTCTTTTGACTTGATTTGTTTATGATTATATCGCCAAAAGATAAGCGAATTCAATGTGTTTTGCTGATATAGGAGTTATTTAAATAATTAGATGAAAAATCATGAGGATATTACATCATAGTCGCCCATAGTGTAGTAGCTTGACTGACTCGCATTGTATAAGGTCTATGTTTCAAATCCCGGTTTCCCTACTCCTGAACTATTAGTTCTTATGTTCCCTACCAGGTTGCACTATAGCCGTGGAGTTAGTGTATATTTAATACATTTTTTAAATGTTATTTTAACGTATAGCATATAATTTGGTAAGGATAATTTTCCATTGCTATTGTTTGTTGCATTATACTTATTCTTTGCTGTATCTTTAAGAATTTGGATGTAATAACAGATTGATTCCACAATCTGAACCATTTATTTTTTTAGTTTTGAAGGTAGTGTGCATTGCAAGCCAAAACCTTGGCATTAAAAAATAAATTCTTGTTTTTTTTTTGTTTTTTTTCAAGAAAGCTATTTTCTTACCAAACTTCAACTATTGATGTAACAGTTTGACATATTTATTTTTAAATTTCTTTAGTAAATTTTTATTTCATACACTTTGAAATACTCTTTCATGATAATAATCATTTATGTATACCTCAGGATACTCAATTATCGATTTGTACATTAGTGTGTCAAGAGTACTCTGTGTGTAGACGATTTCTCTGATCGGAACAATCACGAACATACGTTTTGGAACGAAATCAATAATCTTAACTGATCCTATGTTGGGCCATTTAGTCGCCCATTATCAGTGTAATCCATTTAGTACTTATAACTAAATATAATTATGAAAATTAATTTGTGCAGATGCAATAAGGGCTATATAACGAATAATGGCTAATAACGTGTATTAGACTCTAGTCATTTTATGAAATTTGTCGAGAAATAAAATTGAGGCCATATAGCCCACGGTTTTACATAAAAAAAAAAAAATTTAGATACTTATAAACAATACATTATGACAGAGTTTATTATTGGGTTCAGCTAATCCGCTGAATTAAAATATTTGATTCCATGATTTTAAATATTGTATTAGAAATGAAAAGTTTTGGATTATAAAATGTTGAGGGAATTATCATTGTATACTTTCTTTGGTCTTATAACGATCCCTTTTGAAAAATCTCACGTGCATTTTCAACTGATAATAATGTGATTATATGTATACTGCAAAGATGAGTATTATGTGAAGCCCATCTTATAATGTGTAACTCTTCCTACCAGTGCATAATGAACGTTGATAGTGATACATGGATCCCATTAGTTATTTTTAAGACAATGACCTCTCATATTTACCTTTCCTTTGATCTCTTTGATTTGAAAATCTAAATTTTAAATATGCAGAAAGGTTTAAATGCAAATAATAATTTAAATTTTTTACGAAATATCACAAATAAGTTATCCATAAATTCGAAGAAATGTCAGGAAATTGTGTTTGGTTCATGCTACATACTTAAATCCCTTCCTTCTACTTCTCCATTTTCCATTAACCATCATCAAATATCTTATTACTTCTTTATAAAAAATCCTGGGATCATCTTTGACTAAAACTTTTCACAGAGACTTCATTGTTTTTTACTCTTAACCAATTTCGTCCCTCCATGTGATAACCACCTTCTTATAACCATTTTCTTTCACATGGTACCTGATAACTTCCTGTCTCCTTTCCCATACTCCTCCTTGCATTCTTGATTACGGTGATCTCACTGCAGCTCCAGCACTTATCCAGATGATAAGATAAAATGATTCATGAGTTGCGAGGTACTTCCATGATACAGGAACTATAAAATTAATTATAATTATGGAGTATTAAAATATATTACAGTATTAACACAATTTTATTTAGTAGATAGATCATGTAATGTATTTATTTATTATATGTGTATTTTAAAGTGTGTTTAAGAATGTATATGTACGTAAGAATTCATATGCATATCTGCATTTTTACAGAGATATAATAGGGGGGACTAATCAGGTTTATGTATTTTTATTTGTGTATTATCTATTTAAGTATAATGTAAGATGATAATGTACGAAATTGTCTAAGGATTGAATGAGTGTAACTATTTATACTTCTTGGCGGAAGGTGAAAGTTAAAAATAAATGACAATAATTCTTAAAAAACTTATTTATTGGTTTCTTTAAGAGATTAAAACATGTTAGCTAATTTATAGAATGAGGTAGCTTTGGAAGCGGAAGGTTCATCATTATAAATTTATTGATACATTTTTAACTCCTGAAGATCGCGAAACTAGTCGGGCAATAAATAATTGTTGTTAGAATTATTTCTTATAGAAGAAGTAGAAAACTGAATGTCCTATTTTGAGAAATAGGTAACTTTTTATACAATTAATGCGAGGGAATAGAGTAATAAATCTATGTGTCCCACTTAGGACCTGGATCTCCTGCTTTCCGGGCCGGTATGCTATCCATTGCACGGGACGAGCTAGACAACACATTAGTCTCTCGCTAGTGTGTTGGGAATTTAATAAGTTATCTAGCTGGTACCGGTGGTGCAATGGATATCATACCGGCCCGGAAAGCAGGTTCGTGTCCTGGCTGGGGCAGATCGATTTTTTATTCTATTCCCTTGCATTAATTGTATAAAATTTACGTGGATAATATACCACATCTAAATTAATACTTATAAAGGTAACTTTTTATGTTGTAATTTTTAATTTAAGGAGACCTTAGTACCAGAATGAAGTTATTTCTTACTGTTGGTAATATACCACATTTTGCAATGAGGCGATCATATGAGTTAGAGGAAGGTATCTAAGCATTGCTGGCACTTTGCAGGCGCCGCCTGATGGATATTGACGGCCACCTGATGTCGCTGGGAGTGGAGGCGGAACGCCAACATCAGATCATCTCCCAGTGGGAGGCGAGCAAAACCAAGCTCTACTCCAGGAGTTCCAGACCCCCCACCACTGCAACTGCTTCCAACAGTCACGGTAAGCGATCTCACAACATCAATCGCGAGTGATTCCCTCACTACGTCTAAGTCCAAGAGTCTATGGATAAATAGAGAGACAAGTTGGCGTCTTTTTCGAATGAGGTTTCCAATGAGATTTCTACATAGTGCTGGTAATGTTATTTCTTGGGTTCATTAAAGAAAAAATTTCTCTATTCAAGAAAAAATTATTCTGTACATTTTTTTATACTCTGTAATTTTTGATGGGGTACATTGTTGTCCTTGCTTGTCTATCCCGGGACGTAACCCTTCCTTAGAGAGGAGCCAAGGTTAACCCGCGATAGACTATCTGGCACCTATCTTCTCCTTATCCTAGGATAAGAAGGAGACTAGGCAGGGAGTCAAGGAGGGTGTGAGAGGAGGAGAAAAATTCCAGTGCATTCACTCCCTCAAGTAAATGTTTCACAAAACTTCTAGCTTTTCTAGTCTTTTGGAATACAATGATTCCAATACATTTTATTTTAGCTTTGGAATTATTACATATTTTTGTTACCCATCAATTGGCCAAGAACTCTCTTAGATTATTTTATATTTATAAATATGTATTTTATAAGATATAACATAATAAAACTATTTTTAAAAAATCAGTGAAGCTTATCGTTGTTATTGAGTCAATAATTTTTTTTATTTAATTTGTTTATTTAGTATAATATGTTTTAGATAAAATTTATATTGATCGGGTAGGAGTAATACATGATTCGAAAAACATTTTCGTAGTATATTTCCTAGAATATATAAAAAAGGTGAGTCTAAAATATTACCTTTATACAATATAAAAATTATAAAAACCCTATTAATATAAAAAGAACAGTGAAATGAAATAATTTAAAAAGGACATACATATCTTTAAAATATTTACAAATTCTGACTATGTTTTAACTAATTTNAGTAGGATTTATTTCTTTATCAATATTGGGTCTTACAAATCTAATCCCATAATATGATTTCTTAGTCCTATTCTGGGTAATATTTTTTGATAAATAAATACTTTCAAAGAACTATGAGCATTCAGAATATGTAAGTTACCTTATTTATTTTACCACGACCCTAAGTTTTTGAAAGGGAGGATAAAAAATATATAAAAAAATAAATTAAAAATATCAATAAAATAAATAAGTGAACACCTATACAATAGTACAGGAAGAAGGCCCCCATTGACCACACTCCTAAAAATATTGGAGTTAAAGAATAAACTATTGGAAAGTCTTCTTAAAAGAATAAGTCTTCTTATTTCCTGAATTCCTTCCTGACCGAACCTTAACTCCAGATGTTGTGATAATTATATAGGTTTAGACGGTCAATTTTATTCTTCCTTGTCTATCAAATATATTTATGGGATATGTTTTTTAAATTTTTCTACAAGTAAAATATACACAGAATAGAAAATATATTATTAAATTCCCAATGAGGTTTTAGTATAAAGAATTTGAATGGAACTGGAGCATACAAATAGCTCTCTAGATCTTTTGTTGCCATAAAATTATTCACTCCTATATTTTTCGTGGAAAAGTCAAATTTATAAGAAAACAAGCTTTTTTACTTTATTTATTCATAATTTCTCATTTATACACTCTTAACTGGTCACATCAGTTACATATGTCTTAATGCACACTGACTGGTCACATAAGTTACATATGTTACACTAGTCCAGCCGAAGGTGTTGGGCCCTTAACTTATGTCCTCCTTGTCATGTGCAGATGACTACGGAGAGGTGAGCGTCCACCAGGCGTGGTCCGAGCTGAGCTACATCGAGCGGGAACAGGAGCGATACGTTGCCCTCAGGTCGGCCACACTCAAGGAGTTGGACCAGTGCAGGCAGACAGCTGTCGCCCTGGAAAACGTCAGTTTAAGCAAGTGGGGGATTTGTGGGGATCTTAAAAGAGTACTCCAGTGATTTCTCACTATTAGAAATAGTCTAAAAAAAATAATAAAACGTTTTTTTTTTAAATTTATTATTTTATATTTCTTAAGCTTGATTGTGGGTTTTCTTTAAAAGTAAATAAAATAACCCTTCATGTATCTTCTTACTCAACCGTTTTTGACCCTAATGGGTCATCCTTAGGAGTTCTATAATATATCTTACTCGAATATATAGAGTTCCTATACTACATCTGTAAACTCGAGAGTACGATAGAGTTATTAAGGTTGAACTATCAGGGTCGAAAATGTTTGAGTAAATAATATAGATTTTGTGGGGAAGACAAGGGTGCATTTTATTTCTTAACGTTTTTTTTTTATTTTTTTAAGCATGAAACTAATTTTGCATGATTTTTATAAAGTAAAAAATGTAATGTCAATAATGTAAAATCTGTTATCCTTTACAATATTATTTCAAAGAACATTATATATGTATTTTTATCACTTTAAGAATTAGTTATAATACTTATGTAACTATAAATCATAGTCAATTTCCTTAAGAAGTCTGCCAGAATAGTGTTTACTTTCATTTTTAGTTTGTCATATGTTTAGTTCTTCTAAAATTTTTGTTAAAAGTTTTGTAACTTACCGACTGAAATAGTTCGAAAGTGCAATTATGGTGCTTTGAGAGTGCCATGGCAAGATGCGGACCACATCTAAGTATTGTGGTTTATCTGTAGTGAAACTATAGAAAGACTTTTTATCTTATCATCCGTTTAGCCAGAAAAAGCGTTTGATCATGTACATACCTTTTCACAAGTTTTGAGTTTATAAATTTTGTATTCCTTCATTAGTTAATGAGAAATAGGAAATAAAAATAATACAAACTGAAATTATACAGTCATTAATTAAAAAGAACAAATGATGATAACAAGCGTAATGTGCGTATTAAAGAACATAAAAATGAAATAGATAAAGTAGAATAATAAAAATAAATTGCCTAAAAGTTGCTTCTTTTCGTTATTCGACTGCATCAAGAAAAGTAATAAGAAACTACACCGAAATAGGAATAGTTGACTATAAATAAATTTCATATAAATAAATAAAACTCTTTCAGCATAATTTAAGATCAACTATTGTTACAAGAGTCTTAAATTAATATTTACTAAATAATGGCAAAACTTGTAAGGTGTTCAATATAGTTAAATCGCCACAAACATTAAAAAAAGAGAATCATACAACATTGAAAGTATAGATTATAGAGAAGGTGAAACTTCATAAACAAATTATACATTTAAAAACAAAAGTATTCAATTTTGAAAATGTAAATAATAAATAAGGAGCAAAACTTAAACAAACACAAAATCTTGAAGTGGCATTAGTATAAGAACATAATTCGTAGTACATGTTCAGCAGTGAATAATAAAATAAGGCTTGAAAAAAAAATGGAGCTATAAGCCGCAAATTGAGCAATATTTAATTGCGAGGTATATTGTTAATTTATAATTATAGCAGGCGCCGCCTGATGGATATTGACGGCCACCTGATGTCGCTGGGAGTGGAGGCGGAACGCCAACATCAGATCATCTCCCAGTGGGAGGCGAGCAAAACCAAGCTCTACTCCAGGAGTTCCAGACCCNAATAAACAAATGATAGTTTAACAAAAAAAAGTAATATGTTTTTAATAACAATTATAGAATTTTTTTAATAGCTGTAATAGAGCTTTGAAGATTCGTCTTCATCTTTAATAATTCTGTTGAAAAAATTATTCATTAGGCCTCAATAGAAATTTTCAACACTTTTCGTCCTGTTATTTGTCATTTAATGAGACAGAATTTTAAATTATTTAATTTTGGAATACACCTTATGGTTACACCACTTCGGCATGATACTGTTTTACAGTAAAGTGAACGGCCATATTTGACCAGTGAACAAATAAAAACGTGGATTTTGAAAATTATTGAGTTGCCCAGTTTTCTTAGTCAGACCATTAATTTAATTTGTTTTCTGTAAAACCTTAAATTTCCTCCAGGTGAAAAACGCATTTTGATTGTGACTTTACTTATAATTTACTTATATAGTTGCTACAGTTACATGTATATGCTAGTTTAAGAAGCTATACTACTATGGTAGGCATTTTTATTTTTATTTTGAGCGGTTGAAGAAGGATGACTGTGGTGCTCTTTGTCCAGGACCTTCCCGAACAGCTGGACTCCGAGACCGAGCGGGAGATGCTCAGCCTCCTGATCAGGGTGCACGAACTGGAGGCCGACAAGGTGGCGCTCCAAGGCGAGAGGCTGGTGGAGTCTCACGAGCTCAGGAGGAGAGGCGACATGCTGCAGCGGTTCCACAGGCAACAGAGGCTCACCGATGAGATCATCACCAGGCAACGCCATCTCATCGAGGGTAGACATTCCATTATTCTCATCAAATTCCCTTTCCTACAGTTTTCATTTATTTATTTTTTTTTAAATTGTTGTGGGAATCAGATTATTTTAAACTCCCAGATACTTGTATTTTATCAACTTTATTGTTTTAATTATGGGAACTCTGTATCATTTAGCTTTGTTTATTTTAATGTTTGGGGTGACTGCCAGTCGACTTATCTGTAACTAAATTTTTTATTCTTTCTAAAATATGTAACATATTTAAAGACCAATAATGCTTTTAAATAACATTTATACTTACATTTTTCTTGTAATACTATCTTTTAAATGGCCTATATTTTTAGAGTCTATAATGGAACGATGACAAATTTTACTTATATTTCAAAAGTAATTTCACCATAGTAAAAAGGTGAATAAATATCATTAGTTTAGATCAACAATCCTTAATCGAGTCTTAACTACCTTGCCAATTACCCCTAGTTTCTACAACTGCCATCCAATTTCTAACTCTAGAAGTCCTTATATTTTCCAAGACCAGTCCGACCACGAATAGCTGTTAGGTTAGTGTTATCTTAGGGATAGTCCCATTTGGCTTCCATATGAGCTGTCCTTAAGTTCCTTGTTCTGATCATCGGCAATACACTGGGCACTTTACATAGACCTCAGATTACTCTATTTCTACCCTTTTTTTAATGCTCAAAGGGCCTCTAAGTTCACTGAAAGTTTTAAGGAAATTAAGGTTTCTTTCGTTTGTAGGTTTCAGGGTTATACGTAAAGAAATTAGGGTTTTGTGACCTTGGTATGCTGCAAGAAAAAAGTCCTCTACATAAGGTTGAGTGGAATTTATACAGCAACGATTCTTCTCTCAGTCTCCGGCGAGGTTTTACTTTCGCTTTTCAGTTTTCCACCAATTTATGTTAATTAAAAGACTTCTTCAAAAATGTAAAGACCAAGTTTAACTTAGGTACAAATCTCTCTGTAGGATAGAACAGAAACCATATAGTTCGTTTTGTTTTGGCTCTTGATAGAGCATGATATGGTCTAACAACGATCTCTATATGATAAGGCTAGTAGTAACCTTATCTGTGGAATACAAAGCCCATAATTCCCGATTCTCTGATTTTTTTCGCAAAGTTGAACTTATAAGATTCATATCGTCCCACTTTTTTAATTGTCGAAATTACCTCCCCCTCACTCCCCCCACACACAAATAGTTTTTTTTTTTGCGAAACAGTCGATGATTTTTGTGCTGATTCGGACCAAGCGAATAGGTTTAGAAGTTACATTATATATGGTCCGAGCAATGCTCATACGTGAACCTATAGTCCACTAACTGATGATGTTGCTTTAATCCATAGCCTGCACCTTTTTCCAAAATTCAGCTAAAAATATGATATATTTTTGGACTTTACAGGCAGTAGTCCACTAAAGTACTGTCCGATTCCCTGCTCGAAAATGGGAGTAGGCGCTGAAAGAGTATGTTAGCTAATGCCTTTCAATCGCAGGATAGGAGGTAATTTCCCTACAATTAGCACATCCAAGTGCATCTTCTTTCTTGTTTATAGGACTTTTTTAGATCTACTTTCATTTATTAAGCATGAATCCTTCCACAGAATATGAATTATATAGTTAGCAAGCTAAACTTTGTTTTTCTTGAGTCTACAACTGGTGTGTTAGTATGTAAATAGCTTTTATAGCATGTTATTATTTCACTCTCTTCTTATAACACGTCTTGTAAATATCTAGGTCCGACATGGAGATTTATAATTAAGTAATAATAATAATAAGTAACATGTAACAAAGAATTGTTGGACCTTGAACAAGGATAACAAGGTGCTTTGTTATACATTTGCAGAGGGACGAATACCTTTACCAGTGGAACTTCAAGAGCTGTATGGTCTCTACCAGCAAGAAATCCACGCTACGACTTTCAGTACCGACACTGCTGGCTTGCCGTATTCTGCTTATGATGGACTCCCGCCAATCAAAGAGTGAGTTCTTATGCACAGATTTTGACAATTAATGGTAGGAAAATAGGCGCTCACAGCTCACATTAGAAAATAAACTGACCATCTACAAGACCATTATACGATCAATCTGGACCTACGGTGCAGAACTGTGGGGTGCCGCTAAGTCTTCCAATATCCAACGAATACAATCCTTTCAGTCCAAAATTCTTAGAATAATTGCAAACGCTCCATATTATGTGTCCAACTCTACCCTTCATCACGACTTCCTTTTGTCAAAGACCTTACCACCACCCACTTCAAACTCTTCTATAGTAAACTCCAATTTCATCCCAATCCATTTGCCCAATCCCTGTCGTCGGACTCCAATCCTCCCCGGCGACTAAAACGGAGATGGCCTCGCAACCTCCTGGGCCTTAATGCCTAAACTTATTGGGAGTGGGGTCGATGGGCCCCTTCTCCCTGCACAGTGATGACCAATTTATTTATTTAATTGTAGGAATTGCTCACCTGTTGAAATAGCTGCAGCATAATATGGCTTATTATATAACGAAATAACGCAGAATAACATGTTTTATTATTTAGGGAGGCTTCCCAAGTTGAGGCAAATATAGTTGAAACACCTACCCAACAAGCGATATTTTATCTTCTTACACGCAAGGCCTCCTCTGAGTCCACTGTAAATTGGAGGCGAAGTTATTAAAGTTCCTAAATATCTCGTAGCAGATCTCGTGTTGACTAATTACTTGTATTTTTCTCATGCTATATTTTGTGATCTTCCTCGTAATAATGACCCCAATATTTTATATTCCTTGAAAAAAAAAATATGAAAGTAAAATCCCTGAAGGAAAATGTAATACTAAGTTTTTAGGTCATACTAAAATTTCATGTATTCACTAAAACAACCTTCACATTATAATTGCAAATTGGTCATCTTTAGGAAAATAAGCTTGAGGTGAACATCTTTGGAATTAGAGGAAGCGATTTGAATATCACTCCACTGAAATATGAAATGTGCGAAGCGTGGTGATGTCATGCATCATCTTTACATAAGGTTATTAAGAGAAATAAGAAATACAGAATTGATTTTTGCGAATTGTTTATAAATGTGGCCAAAGCAGACTGCTATTAGTGAACACCCAGGGTACCAACCTTCCCTCGACCTGAGAAGATTATTCTCATGAATGATTATTTGAATTTTTGGAAGTAAATTATAATATATAAAAATAAATATCAGTAAAATATACTTTTGCCTTAGTAATAGAAACCAAACATGATAGTAGAGAATTTTGTTGATATAAATGTGTATATTTTATTATCTACAGAAGTTTAGGTTTACGCTGTAAGCAATTTTAAGGGGACGAAAGATTCATGAGCATGAGAGGGGACTCTTCCCACCTAGATCTAATTTTCATGAACTCACATAGTGGTGGGGTTCTGGTGAAATTCTGAAATTTTGAAATGTTGTAGCACCTAGATGTGTCCTCCGTCTCTAATTTCCATACAGCCGGAGCAATGGAAGGTTTGTTACGATACTAGCTTCTGGATGAGTACTCTGACTGGACTAACAATCTCACCCATGTTTAGAATTCCTAATCGCAAAATTACGTTACATCTATTGCATTTTAATTTTCATATTAGGCAAACATTAGGCAATTATGACCAATCCAGTGCAGTACCTGAACTAGAATATATATTCTATATAATTCTCATATGAGTTAGAGAAACTGTTATTCTCATGTCTCAGTTCATGAAGATGGTTTATTCAATAACTTTGTACAATAAATGCAAGGGAACAGAATAAAAAAATAAATATTACTGTCTTTGCCGGGACTCGAACCCGGGTCTCCTGCTTTCCGGATAGAATCAACCATGCAATGGATAGCATTCCTGCCCGAAAAGCAGGAGATCCGGGTTCGAGTCAAAATTAAGGAGGGATTAAATACAATATTTATTCAATAACGTTTTGTTAACCTGCTCCCACATTCCATTAATAAGTTTCAGAGGAATAGAAGCATAATTCTACTCGTAACTTGTGTGATGGAATCCCAGGTGGTTGAATGTGTAGAAAAACTTAACCTGTTAGTAAAAAGCGTCCACCATATTCGCATAAGTGTCANAGATTAAGATAATTCCAGAAATTATTTTTTCTGTTCAAATATTTGATATCATGATTATAACTGAACTCTTGCAACTCATTTTATTTCTTCTTATATTTATATATATTGTGGTCCCTGCCAATACTAAGATCATGAAAGTAGGAGCTGTCTACAGGAATCCACAGTATTCTGAGCACCCCTGGTAGATGCTATTCTTTGGTAAGGGTTCGCAGAGTGGGTCTCGAACCCGCAGCCTAAGAATCCCCTCGGCTACCACATGTTGCACAAATCTATTTCTTAAAGCCTGATGCATCGGAGTTTTTGATATAAATTTGAGTAAAATAGTTTTATTAGGGATTAAAATTAGTATTTGGAGCAAAATAAATTACTCGTCAGTTGCAGATAATTTTACCACATACCGTGTAAATACATTTCATATTTGATGATTATGATTTTTCAGAACGGACTCTCTCTTCCGGCGGATTGGAACTGCGGCCACCGACAGAGGATACACAGGAGCCAGTGAGCGGGGGTACACTGCGGCCTCGAATGGCTACAACTCTTACATAGTCGATAGGTACTCCAATACGGCTGACTCTGACTTCGGCCCCAGGGCATCAACAGGGTGAGTACCATCAATCACCGACTTAACAAATAGAGATAATCGTTCAATGGAAAATATTAATTCTATAATAGTTATTCACATATTAGTATTTTACACCGTAAAAATGTTCAAAACATCAGTAAATTGGAGAAGAGAGGATACTTATTAGAGTGGTTAATGACGTCACTATTATTAGTTCAAGATCTTTAGGAAACTCAAATGGTTTCTTTCCAAAGCATTTGTTGGGAATAAATAAATAAATAAATATATATGG